>JARQOC010000002.1:693812992-693823075 GCA_033576535.1 Allobates femoralis | reverse complement strand
CCTTGCATGCAAGATTCGCCAGCTATCAATTCTGAAATTATAATAATGACTATGTGTGAGTGTATGTACGTGTGTATGTCCGCTAAAGGAACCTGCACCGTCGCATTTACTATAGTGAAATCTTGCATAGCCACCTTATTTGACTCAGAGAATGTCATAGACTATGTCTTGAAGGGACATTTTAACCCCGCACTTTACTGTCATTCGCCAAGAAAACCCTTATTTACTGTTTGTATGTGTCACATAATAGATACTGCATTGGCTGTTTTGATAGTTCTAAACTTAAGAATCCTTACATTGTGCGCACTGCGTGCTTTGAGGATTCTGTGGTGCAAGTGCCAGGAATGGCGGTTACATGACCACAAGTATTCAATATGGATACTCCCGGTCAGAACCCAACTAGACTGTTTCCGGCCTTGCACAATACATTTTTATTGAGCATGCTGAAAAGTGTTTAGTCAGATTCTGGCCGGGAGTCTGCATTTCGCATTCTTGTAGTCATGTGACCGCCATTCCCGGCGCTGACACTGGAGAATCCTCACATCATTTTAGACCAGACGACCCCTTTAAAGAATTATTGTCAAGTTCTTAAAAGGGTAAACTTGCAAAAGGCTTGTAAATATTTTCAGTGTACTTCTTTAATATAAATCTTCTCAGATCTCAAGAATGAAGAGATTTTTTTTAAAGAAACGGATCCCAGAATCACAATCAATAAATGACACAGAGACACCCCAAGATCCAGGGGCTCCTCCCCTACCCCCAAAAATCACCATCTGGAGATATGCACTTCATAGCTTTTTGCTAGAACTGGTGATTATTCACTATGGTAGAAGACATCATGTGCCCGTGGGCCACACGTGGCTCCCAAGCTCCAGGTTGGGGACCATTGATGCCTAAAAACCTTGAAAAAATAACAATCTGGCAGTTGCAATAGGCCTCGGATTAGAGAAAGAAAATGTGTTCACAGCGATGATGCAAATGGAAGGAAAAGGCACAGAACATGCAGGTTGCACACAATTATGATGGGATTACTAACAATTTTCTACAACTGCCCCTAAGGAGTGATTGGCTTTTTCTTTTAAATTCCAGGTTCTCTTTAAGCTCACATATTGCTTTTGTAGTCTGTGTCCTTGTACTAAAATAATTATAGGCTCCGACTTTCATACATTGTTTGTGTAGTCATGATAAAAGGCAAACAATGTGCATGCAAAGTCGGGTGGAGAAAAAAGCTTGTTTTTCTACTGAGGATCTACACATACTCCGGATTGTTGTAATAACCCCAGCTCACTTTTTCTTTCTGTACCCTTTATTGTCTACACATTTTTTTTGGTCTGACACCTTCACACATGTATTTGCTGCAAATCTTTCTATAACATAGTACCTACTTACCTATATTTTGCAGAACATTTCATGTGGTGCACATTTTTTAAATCCACAGCGTGTCAATCCTTTGTGCGGCATTCAAGTGGCTTGATAAGATAAGATTTCTCTGCCCTCCCGGAGTTACTTTCTCTCTTCTTCACTGTGTGCCTGTCTGTGTGCAGTCCCTTCCCTCTTCCTGCTATAAGGCTATGTGCCAACATAGAATGTGTGCTGTGGAATTTTGACGTCCGAAATCGGCACCATGTTTCAAAGATCCGCACAGAGAAGTTGGTGGTCTCTTGGTGCGTTTTGTCATGCAGATTTTGCTGTGTTTTTTTATCAGTTGATCTCTATTGTGACTGTGAATGAAGCTGGGTTGAAGGCTGGCAAAAATAAAAGTGCCACGCACCCCCAGCTGCCTAGTTTTACCTGGCTGGTAATTACAAATACAGGGGAGCCCTTTTTTTAAATTATTTCTTATTTCAGCACGATTTGCTGCAGTTTTAGGCTGCTTTCACACATTGCGCATTTTTGAGCACTTTTTTGCATGCACTTTTCCAAAATGCGCAATGTGCCTTGTGTCTGGCGGCAAAGTGAATGTGACATTTAGAAAAAAAAGAGTGAAAAACCGGGCACTGGTTCCAGGTGTGGGCTAATCAGCTCCTCAATGAGGACTGCAACAATTAGGCTTCGGTGTTGCTCTGCCCTAGCACAAGTCCATTATGTATAACAAAGGAAAACGAGCGGCACTCACCAAGTTGCTGTATGTGATTTTTATTCCACAGGGTTACAGGTGCAGGGAGAGAAGGGGTGCAGGGTCGGACAACAGTCATCTGTTTCACGCGATCAGCGCTTCAACAAGTCCAAAGTGAAATTCTCTTTGTCGGACAGACACAGCGTAAAAATACGCCGCGCTTTTATGGGAGAAAGAGCGGGCGTAAAAAGAATTGACATGTAAATTCTTTGTGAACCTGCGCCTGCCCTTTCTCTCATATTGTGCCCATTATAACTGCTGGAATTACACATCACCGTTCAGACAATGTGTAATTCCAGCAGGAATACACCGGCGCTAGTGTCACACAGGGAAGGAAGAATCCTGTTCCTTTTCCCCTCTGTCACATCTGTCATAGCCCCATTTGATTTCGCACTGCATTATACACTGCAAAATCAAATGTAAAAGAATGACAAATGTATTAAATATAATAAAGAATTTTATGCTTACTCGTCTGCCGGGTGTTCGGGAGCTGGGAGATCTTCAGCAGGTATCGACTTGCAAGGGCCTGTGAATGCTGATTGGCCCGCTCGCGGTCATATGATATGTGACATCCTATAGGGCTGGGCGATTTTGGAAAAAATCAAAATCTCGATTTTATTTAAACCTATGGACGATTTTCGATTTAAATCTCGATTTTTTTTTCCGATTTTTTTTGCTTTTCTTTGATGAATAAAGAGGGGGCCCCCTGTGACAGAGGAGAGGAGGGTAACTGAGGGAAGTGTCCTGCTTCCCTTGGGTGTTCCCGCCCCTCCTCTTGTCTGTAGCCCAGGCTCTAACCCTAGCCCTAACCCTAGCCCTAATCCTAGCCCTAATCCTAGCCCTAATCCTAGCCCTAACCCTAGCCCTAACCCTAGCCCTAACCCTAGCCCTAACCCTAGCCCTAACCCTAACACTAGCCCTAACCCTAGCCCTAACCCTAACCCTAGCCCTAATCCTAGCCCTAATCCTAGCCCTAACCCTAGCCCTAATCCTAGCCCTAACACTAGCCCTAACCCTAGCCCTAATCCTAGCCCTAACACTAGCCCTAGCCCTAACCCTAGCCCTAACACTAGCGCTAACCCTAGCCCTAACCCTAGCCCTAACCCTAGCCCTAATCCTAGCCCTAACCCTAACACTAGCCCTAACACTAGCCCTAACTCTAGCCCTAACCCTAATCCTAGCCCTAACCCTAGCCCTAATCCTAGCCCTAACACTAGCCCTAACCCTAGCCCTAATCCTAGCCCTAACACTAACCCTAACCCTAGCCCTAATCCTAGCTCTAACCCTAGCCCTAATCCTAGCCCTAACCCTAACACTAGCCCTAACGCTAACCCTAGCCCTAATCCTAGCCCTAATCCTAGCCCTAACCCTAATCCTAGCCCTAACCCTAGCCCTAGGAGAAGGGGGTGGCGCCATATCCCTGTCAGGGGGTCGGCGGCAAGGGGCAGGTAAGACCTGCAATGGGCTCTGACAGCTATGCCCCCCCCCCTCGCGACCTCACCAGCGGCTACAGCAGGGGCGGTGGGGCACTGATAGCCCCCCCCCCCGAACTCGGCCGCGGCTGCTGTAGCAGGGGCGGGTGGGGGCACTGATCGCTCTTCCCCCCCCCCGGAACGCGGCTGCTGTAGCGAGGGCGGCCGCGGCTTCTGTAGCAGGGGCGGGGGGCACTGATCGCTCCCCCCCGGAACTTTGCCGCGGCTTCTGTAGTAGGGGCGGGGGGCACTGATCGCTCCCCCCCCGTAACTCGGCCGCGGCTTCTGTAGCAGGGGCGGGGGGGGGGGCACTGATCTCTCCCCCCCCGGAACTCAGCCGCGGCTACTGTAGCAGGGGTGGGGGGCACTGATCGCTCCCCCCCCCCCCCCGGAACTCGGCCGCGGCTCCTGTAGCAGGGGCGGGGGGGCACTGATCGCTCCCCCTCCCGGAACTCGGCCGCGGCTGCTGTAGCAGGGCGGGGGGGGCACTGACAGCACTTCTTCCCCCCCCCCCAGGACATCTCCCTCCGCTGTAGCAGAAGCTGGGCTCTGACAGCACCCCCTCCCCTCGGCCTCACGGTGAGCAGCGGCAGTGGCCGCGGGTATACCGCTAGGAAGCCACTACTAGCCGCCTGGATCTTCTAAACAGCGCTCCGGCGGCCATTTTAAATCGAATTACACGATTGTTAACAAAACCACAATCGTTGCCACAGCAAGGGGCGAATTAATCAAATTAATTCGATTAATCGCCCAGCTCTAACGTCCTATGATGTACATATCAAATGACCGCGAGCGGCCAATCACAGCGCCCGATGACATCACGCAAGGTCCTTGCAGGTCGATGCCTGCTGCTGCTCCCGGCTCCGGAACATCCGGCGGAGGGTAAGTATAACAATCTTTATTATTTTTAATACAGTTGACATTCTATTACATTTGATTTTGCAGTGTATAATGCACTGTGAAATCAAATGGGGCTGTGACAGATGTGACACAGAGGAGGAGGAACAGGATTCTTCCTCCCCTGTGTGACATCACTGAAGAAGTTGCCCTGTAAAAACACGCAGTGTGTGAATGCACCGCATATTCTTACAGGGCTCAAAACGCTGAAAAAAGCGCCCACGCAAAAAAAAGCTATGTGTGAACATAGCCTTTACTGCCGAAAAAAATGCAGCAAAACCATTCTGTGTGAATATAGCCTGCGGGTGAAATCTGTGACACATCTGTAAGGGCCACTTTACACACACCAACTTATCTGTCCAACTTTTGAACAACTTACTGGTTGCAGTGAAATCATGGACACATTGTTCCATTTGTACACAGCCACAAAATGGAGCAATGTGTCCATGATTTCACTACAACCAGTAAGGCTGGTTTCACACTACGATTTTTCTAAATCGGATGCTGTCCGATGAAAATCGGACAGCATCGGATCCGAATTTGGCCCCATGGCAGCCCTATGGGCATCGGACCGAATCAGATGTGCACTAAATGCCATCCGATTTGGTCCGATCCGATTCTGTCCGATGTTTTTATCGGTGCAAAAATCGGAGCCTGCTCCGATTTTTGCACCGAAAATAACATCGGCCAAAATAGGATCGGACCAAATCGGATGGCATTTAGTGCACATCCGATCCGACCCGATCCCTATAACATGGGGCCCTATGGAGAAGGGTCCAAGGAAACATCTGATGTCTCCTCGGACCCGATTTTAGTGTACTGAGCATGCTCAGTACATGCTCAGTACACTAAAATTATTGTGTGCCGCCTAATTTAATTTCTGCAATGTATATACATACATTGCAGAAGTAAAATGTAAGTTAAATCAAGTGTTTAAAATAAAAAAATCTTTATTCTCACCTGCTAGCGCTCCCTCGGCGTCTCCGGCTGCAGCCGCTCGGTAACAGGACCTGTGATGACGTCAGAACCCGATCAGCTGATCGGGTCACATGACCGGTTACTGTGGTAACCGCTGACGCTTCTGACGTCATCACAGGTCCTGCACACCCGATCGGAGGCTGATGGAGACGCCGAGGGAGCGCTGGAAGGTGAGAATAAAGATTTGTTATGTTGAGGGGACATGAGAGGACATGAGGGGACATGAGAGGGGATATGAAAGGGGACATGAGAGGGGACAGTAGGGAGAGAGTAGGGGGACACTAGGGCAAAACAGGGGGACAGCAGGGAGACAGCAAGATGACAGGAAGGAGAGAGGAGGGGGAGCTACGTGACAGCCCAAACTGATCCTGCAAAAAGTAGGATTCGAATGCCTATTTGGCATCCGATTGCAGAGATCAGTTTGGATCCGATGCTGTCCGATTTTCATCGGACAGCATCGGATTTAGAAAAATCGTTATGTGAAAGTAGCCTACCGTAAGTTGTTCAGAAGTTGGACAGATAAGTTGGTGTGTGTAAAGTGGCCATAAGAAATTCTGCACCAAAATCCAGTGTATTTTGCTTCAGTAGTGCCTTGTGCATGCACTGTGAGCACACCCTTGTATTTTATCCACACACAGTGACTAGGTTTGCAGATGTTACATCATAGCAGTTGCACCTGGAAAATCCTACTCTAGATGGAGCTACAAAACTGTAGATGTAATATACACCTGTACACACCTAGGTGAAGAAGCCACGTACAGTTTTTACACCAGTGCCCGGGAGCATTTTACTGTGCCAAGGTCATTCACAAGCCGTCCTGTCGGAATATTGCAAAATGTAGAGACTTTTATTAATTCCCCCAAATAAACAATGTATTGCGACAGTCACATTGGCAGAGCCTGACCCACATCAGTATGGGAAGCTTTACAGAAAGGGAACGTGGCCGCCTCTCTGATTTGTATTGCAGAGGTCCCTGCAGGTTTTACAGAGCAGCAAATTGTATTTGTGCGGAGAGATTAATCTTGGTGGAGCAGCGGAGTGAGTCAGTACCTCTGTAATCAGGTATCAGTAACGCGTGACCTTCAGAAGCTGGCGAAGGAAGTAATACAGGATTAATGCAAGTATCGCGGAGTGTGTCCTAGGCTGGGAGGCCGCAGGTACACATTTACTGGCATTCGTTCAGACATGCACAATTTATTCTGTCATTTATTGTCCCCGGGCCGAGACGACGTGACGCAGATTCAGAGATCTTTTCCGACAATTTCTCAAGTGCTCTTTACACACAGCCCTGGTAAATAGTGCTCAATACGTGTCTGTGGATATCCAGTCATCAGTGTACATTCACTGCTAAAAGACAGTACACACTATACACTGCCAGCCGTATGGAGCCTGCCAGTACCCAGGTATGGTGTAGTTTTCAAACCTGATGCCTATATAAAGATGTTTATGGAAAAATCTCAAATTACTAGAGAGGAGATCCCATGGTCAAGATCATTCAGATGGAACGTCTGTTTTTTTTTGACTCTTGAAGACCCAACATGCCCATGCAGTGTCCAGGCAGATCATTGATTTCAATAGGCAACATTTAATACTTTTTTTTTTTGCTGTGGGGGTGTTGTAGGGAAATTGAACACTTGCTGATATGTTTGCTCCAAGGATTGCAGATGTTCATGGTAATCTCAGCGGAAGGACAACTATTAATCAGATTCTTTTAGTGAACCCTACCAACAAATAGGCACTAAACAATCCTTTTAAAGGATTATTCTAACTGTACAAAGTGATGGCAAAACACTAGAATATGTCATCACGTTATGATAGGTGAAGGTCAGACTCCAGGGTTACCTAATGATCATGTGAACAAAGGGGACACAGCACCGGGTGCTGCATCCCCTGCGCAACAGGTAGCGGGTAGCACCTCTCTCCTGGTAAGAAGGTGCTTTAAATGGTGTCAGCTGCATATAATGGGAGCTGTGCAGGGAAGACTTACGCCAGCTTCACACCACGATTTTTCCCTGTCAGGTTCTGTCCGATGTTTTGCAGGATGCACTGTACAGAACCTGACAGCCCTGGACAAAACAGAATCAGAGGGTAAATATGCCCTCCGATCCTGTTTTCTGCCAGAATCCTCCCTGTAAAATATCAGCACAGTGGCTGCTGGGAACTGGCCGCGGTGCTCATATTTCAGCCGGGGAGCTCTCCAGGTGCTGAAATTCAGCGGTGGCTGCTTTTAGCTTTTAGCAGCCACCGCTTCTTCAACGCCTGGCGTCCGGGAAGCGGTCAGATTTTTTTTGCCAAATCCAGCGTGATTCGGGGCCCATAGACTCCCATGCTATGGGCGCCGGATCCAGGAGGATCCGGTTTTGTGCAACTTTTGTCCCGGACTCAAAAAATGCTGCAAGGTCCATTTTTTGTGGTCCGGGTCAAAAAATGAAAACAGACGGATCTTGCCATACAGACACAAAACCGGATGGCAAATAACTGCCATCCAGCCCCATAGGGATACAATAGGGGCAAAATCGGATCTGGGGCTGTCCAGTTCACACCGGACAGCCCCGAATCCAAAAAGCCATAGTGTGAAGCAGGCCTTATGAAGGGATGCAGCACCAAACCAGTACTGTGACCCCTTAAGTCTCAAGATCAGTGATGGATCCAGAGATCGATCCCCATCTAATCATGAAGTGATTGGAGGGGGTGAACAGCATTGATGGAGGACCTGTAGAAGCCCCCTCCCTGTTTGTATGCATTCATAACTGCAAAATAAAGGACCTGCACTACCCGGTGAGTGGCAGCTTTTTTCCTCACTTTTGCTGTATATTAAGTATTGATGGGTGTGGGTCAGAATTCTGGAACCCCACCTATCTTAAGGCCCCTTACACGTAGAGAAGCAATTTCCCGACAACAATCCGACCTTTCCGGGATCGCTGGTGCATCGCTACGTGGTCGCTGGTGAGATGCCAGACAGGCAGACTTACCAGCAATGACCCAGCGATGCACCGTCAATCCGACGGTCGTTGGGATCTGTCGGGTTCTCGGCGCAGAATGGGGATCGCTGGTCGTTGCCCCTGTCACACACACTGCAATCCAGCATGCCCAGCGGGAGATCACCAATCAAAAAATGGTCCTGGCCATTCATTAACGATAAGCGATCTTCCAGCGGGGGGCTGATCGCTGCTAAGTGTCACACAGCGATATCGCTGGCGAGGTCGCTGCTATGTCACAAAACCTGTGACGTTGCGGCGATGTCGTTAGCAATATGGCTATGTGTAACGGGGCCTTTAAAGTGAGTCTCCTAATCCCAGTTGTGCAAACTAGATGCCATATTCATTAAATCCTATGGCTGTTAGGCCCGTTTCACACATCTGTGCAAACCACGGACATGTTAGACAGGCCATTTTTGAGGGGAATGTGGATCTGTATGTAAGTATGATGGTGGGTTTACACACACCAATTTATCTGTCCAATCTCTGAACCAATCTCTGGTTGCAGTGAAATCATGGATACATTGCTCCATGTTGTACACAGCCACAAAATGGAGCAATGTATCCATGATTTCACTGCAACCAGAGATTGGTTCAGAGATTGAACAGATAAATTGGTGTGTGTAAACCCACCATTAGATGAGTCAAATGAGCGGCCCCGGAAGTGAGAGGAACTGTCAGCGTTGGAGGGAGATGACTATGAAATTCTTTATTTTTGCACTTTAAACTCTTGGTCATGGGCCGTGCACACGGATGTCATATGGATGACATCTGTGTGCATGGACGTTTGTGGCCAAAAGCGGGCTGTGGTACCGGCAAAAAATAGACATGTCGCCATGTGGAGCACACGGACACGCATCTGCTCCACACAGCAACACGGTCCGTGCTGAATAACAGACGTCTGAAGGCAGCCATAGGGGATCATATGTCCCAGCATAACCATGCCTCCTGCATGTCTCGACATGGACCGCATATGTGCCGGAGGCACGGATGTGTGAAACAGGCCTTACAGAGATCACCGTGTCTCGAAACAGCTGCCGCCCTTTGTAAATGTCAGTGGATAGAATAACCCTCTGAAGGTATGTGCAGGTATTATGTATACCCATCAATTATTAGCTTTTGCTAACATTTGTGACAGAATGGCTCATTTTAAAGATCTCCCTGATACCTGTGTGTTGTAATTAAAGCGAACCTGTCACCCCCCCCGGACATCAAAAGCTAAAATAGCCACCTTCTGCAGCACTAAGGCTGCATTCAGGGAAGGTGGCTATAGGCTTTTGATGCCCTATATTCACTCAAATATGAACTTATATAACTGCTTACATTTAAGATGACCTAAGACCGGGAGGTGGGGTTTCGCGCTCCTCCGACCCGCCCCCTCTTGTCAATCAGCCTGGTCGCCTGCTGCCTCTCCTCACAGTCTAGCATGAACGCGCGCCTCCGTTCTCCTCTATGGCGCCGCGCATGCGCTGTGCGCGCAGCCCGACGACTTCCTGGAACACCCGGCGCACAGCGCATGCGCGGCGCCATTGAGGAGAACGGAGGCGCGCGTTCATGTTACAGTGTGAGGGGAGGCAGCAGCAGGCGACCAGGCTGATTGACAAGAGGGGCGGGTCGGAGGAGCGCGAAACCCCGCCTCCGG
>JARQOC010000002.1:693753584-693812892 GCA_033576535.1 Allobates femoralis | reverse complement strand
CCACCACCTTATACTCACTTGGCTCCCGGGCTGCTGGTTATGATAGCCTGTCCATCATATAGTGTAATAAGTTGCGGTTTATTCCTTTATTCAGTGTATTAAAAGCACACAACAGACATCCCCTTTAGGAGATAACGCTAAACGCGTTTCAGGGGACAACATCCCCTTACTCATTGGAGACCTTCAAACATGATGTCTCTCACTGTACTAACTGAACCCTCAGTGCCTGCTGCCACCAATTTGTGCCGGTGACAGCCTCCACTGTCTGCCACATCCAGGTAGTGAAGCAGGTGGACTTTTACCTTTGAAAGTGTGATCTCTGCTTTCACCTGTATCTCCAGGAACATTCAAAGCCTTTTTTTATCTTTCTTCCTTGTTTCCACAAGTTAATGCTCTCTTAACAATTTAGACTACTATCTTGACAGCCATGAACGTTAGTGACCTGGAGGCCATTGTCCAGGAGGAATGGGCTAAGATTCCCCAGGAACTCTGATGCCTGGCTATGCGTCACATGTACAGTAGGATACATCAGCCATAGGGGCTTTACTAAGTACTAAGGATGTTTGTTATGAAGGCAGTGAATATTTAGTCATTAAAAGTGCCATTTCGTGCTGAATTTGGGGAAAAAAATTAACTTTTTATGTTGGCTGTGTGGAGCTATTTCAATTAAAATTTTATTGGTAGAAACTTTGTATATTTTGCTAAAGTTTTGGTACCGTGTTAGCCACATGAGAAAATGTTGATTGCTCTCAGTGTGAGAAACAAGATAACATCTTGTGGTTGTGATAGCTTTTAAAGGCCAACAAAAATAAAATAGGTGATGTTACAAGGCGAGTTTTCGAGACGTCTCAGGTCTCTTCATCAGGCATGGTATGGCAAAATATTGAAAAACTCAAAATATATACATGCACACTAGAATAAATGGACATTTAACCAAATAAACAAAAAAGCCTGGACATTTAGCTAAATAAACAAAGCAGCCCGGAGAGGATCCTTAATCAGCCAGGCTGTGTCTTTGAACAACTTTGTAATATTTGTTATAATTGTAATATTCAAAGACACAGCCTGGCTGATTAAGGAACCTCTCCGGGCTGCATTGTTTATTTAGCTAAATGTCCAGACTTTTTTGATTATTTGGTTAAATGTCCATTCATTCTAGTGTGCATGTATATATTTTGAGTTTCTTTCAATATTTTGTCATACCATGCCTGATGAAGGGACCCAAGACGTCTCGAAAGCTCGCCTTGTAACATTACTTATTTTATTTTTGTTAGCCATTAAAAGGTATCACAACTACAAGATCATTATCTTGTTTCTGCCACTGAGAGCAAACAACATTTTATATTTTGCTAATAAACTTAATTTGCAATGGGAGCTGCATCTGCATTATATTACTACAAGCAGCTGAGTTGTAACAGGTTTGGACCGTATGCAAGTTCACAGTCACTATTCTGTAATCGTATGATTTTCTAGATAAGCCCCTTTGTAGCCAAAATCTTTTGAATGTTTCCTGCTATAATTATTTTTGTATGAATCCATCTCCTATTAGAGAGCTGAAATGAGAATGTGCAATGGGTCCTATCTGGGTATA
Source organism: Allobates femoralis (assembly GCA_033576535.1). NCBI lineage: Eukaryota > Metazoa > Chordata > Amphibia > Anura > Aromobatidae > Allobates > Allobates femoralis. The sequence goes on along the minus strand of JARQOC010000002.1, from coordinate 693,811,301 downwards.
GAGGGTGAGGTGCTGTCCTATGTGCTCACCTTAGGATGAAATAGGTAGGGATATAGTACACACAAAAAACGTGTATTATCATGAGCTGCCGTCAAGGAGATGAGGTCACGTGGTTATAGAATTGTCCATTTATCAAGTCTACGGGTTTCAAAGTCTCTGACTTCTTTATTTGGACTTTAGCCATATTTAAAACTTCATATATATCTAAAGTCCTGATGAAGAAGTCGGCAACTGCGAAACGCGTTGACTTAACCGATCAGTTTTATAACTGCATGACTCCATCTCTTTGATGGCAACTCAGGATAATACACCTTTTCTGTACTGATCCATCTCCTATTAAAGTTGAGGACCTGTCTGCCCTCCTGACACGTCTGCTTTAGTGAATACTTATATTTCACATTGTGTTAATTCTGGGGCATCTTTTTATAACCTCTAAATGGTGCGATTTCTCAGATTCCCTCTGGTAATGTTGGAATTTGATGTTAGCATCCACCTTGCCAATGAGGGCTGACACTATCCCAGGACTGGCAGCTTCAGACTTTGTGAATACCTTCATGAAAAGGTGATGGTTAAACCCAAATTCCAGAATAAATTACGGTAGGAGGAAACAATGCAGAGATCTAAGAAAAGATGCACCAGAATGGTTACGTCATAGGGAATACAAGTACTCGTGAAAATAGGCATTGCAGAAGAGCTGATGGGATCCTCTAAGATTTTGCATTGTTACACATTCTTGCTTATTCCAGATATCAGGGGTTTATATTGCACTTAAATTATTAAAGAATGTACAACAAGACAGACAAATCATCAACATCTCATCTATGAAGCCATCAATACTGCGCTGGTTACCATTTTAGGAGACCTATAGTTCCGACTCCTTGTCATTTTCATCTAAGTAATATTCATCGCCCGTCGTTGTGTCACTATCTGAATCTGATAAACCAGGGTCATCCTCAGAAATATTTAGATGGCCTTTCAAATCAGGTCCTTGAGATGGGATATTTTCAGGAGCCCGACCTACCAGATTTACTTCCTGAGGAGAACAATATTCTTCAGTGCTCAAGAAGCTTGGATTTTTCAGAAAACTTGGCCTCCATAGTCTACCCTCATTAAGTGACCGTTTTACATTGTTTAAAATAGCCTCTTGCTGCTCCTTGCCAAAAATTCCATAATCAAGAGACTTTGACGTACAAATAGTTTTGCGTTCGTTAGTTTCTTCAGTAATTGGCAAATTATCATTTTCATCTAAAATTTCATCTGAAAATCTCCTGTTCCAGGTCTCGCCACAAGTAGGACTTCTGTTCCTCAAAGTTCCACCATAGCTCTTTGAAGAAAAACTTCCATCGCTCCTTCTCCTGTAGTCCATGGCGTTCTCTTGGCCATCGGTGTTTAAGAGCTTCATGCTCTTCGATCTATACAAGTTGGTATATGTAGGATTTTGGCAACCTTTGGGGCTTCTCTGGCCAAACTGTTTGTGCACATGAGATGGATAGTTGTCATTCGGAGAGTAGAATACAGGTGATGAATCGGAGTTATGTATCCGAACATTATCACCATAGGAACCAGTCAGTCTTGGGTTCATACTTTCTTGACTTGAATGGTCAGAGGAGTAGCTGAACTTCTTCGCGTTAATTGGCTTCATTTTCTTTTGGACAAACTCGGAGCAGTATGAAGGCCGAGTCCGATTTATAACATCATTGGTTTTATTAAAACTTGGGTAATTATAGTCACTCTGTGGGCTTGTGTTAAATTCCATGTGCGGTGAGGTGTCTTCTGTGTTGTAGGATTTGCGATGACCTACATCTTTGAAACCTTTTGATTTATAGATTGAAGGCAAGTCTTCTCTTAATGATAAACTTTCATCCATAGATTTTCTCTCATACAAACCACCATCTTTTGTAAAATTGTTATTAATGTTATAGTCTTGTTTGTTGTTTTCTTGAAAATGCATAAAATCATAACCAGGGGAACAATTAAGGTTATCATAGGAGAACGTTGGTGATGTGAAAACATCTTGGGATAAGGGAGAAGGCTCCATGTTTCTCCTGCTTGAATATGTGTTATACCTGTCCCGTGCCATGGCAATATCTCTCTCGAGAACATTTCTCTCCACATCCTGGACACCGGATTTCCTATTTGGTAATGTATAATAATTAGTTGGAGAACATTTTGGGGAGGATCTTGTAGGGCTGCACTTGCTCTTATTTTTTTGTTCTTCCTTTGATGTATGCTTCTCTTCATTTTTAGAGATATGTAAAGAATTAAATTTGTTCACCAAATCATCCCTTTCCTCTCCAGAATTTGTCCTGCTGTCATTTTTCATGAGATTCGTTTGTAAAGGAATGATGTGGAAATTTAAGAGATGCATTTTACATGGAACGTCATCTACTGGATGGCCCTGATCATTGTGTAGAGTTTCGGAATTTGTAGGATTTTGGTCATGGGAATAATCTTCTTTGTGATGACTACTTACTTTATCTAGAATTGCACTAGGTGCTCTATTTTTCTCTAGAGTCTTATCAATGTTTTTCAGGTTATTCTTGGATAGGTCTGAGATCTTTCTAGAGAATTTGCGAGGAAGGCTATAATAGACTGAAACAACTTTACGATACTCAATTTGATCTACTTCTGGGTAAGAAGAATTTGTAAAGCTCTCATAAATTTCAGTATTTTCCACAACTTCTTGACAGGTGTATGTATTGTAAAGTGGTGAACCTTCTGGGGATGTTTCTTCAGGTGCAAAGTCTTTATTAATTTCACCCTCCTGGGAGGTTTGGGTTTGGCCATCTTCAAAACTTGTAGACTGGTCCCACTCCGACTTGGGGATGACCCTTATCTGAACGTTGCGTTTGAATGGTTCTGGTGTCACAAGTGTGTGCTGCTTTATTACGTTTATTGACTTATTCTCTGTGGGTGGCAACCATTTACCTCTACTTAAGCTATTCCCTTCTGAACGTTCCTTTACAATTTGGCTAACTGGAAACCTTGAGGAGTCTCTGACTTTGGCTGGCTCTGTATATGCCACAGATTTGTTTGATTCTTCATACAACTGATAAATCGAATTTTGGTTTAGGTTTCTATCAGACTTACAACCCTGTTCAACTTGTATTTGTTGGTCAGTACGTATTTGATTTGTTGATGAAACATCCTGTCGATAAAGTACTGACCAGTTAGGTCAGAAGATGTGTCAAAATGTGAGGCTTTTACTTGGATTGGCTGTGGACCATTTTGTTTTTGGTACATATATCCACTTCTAGTTTTTGATCCATCTTCTTTATTAGCTACATAAGAAGTCTGTATTCCTTCTACTGGTTGTGTATTATTATTATTAGAGTCAGATACACTTTGACCATTTTTCCGACCTCTGTTAAAGTTAACAGACTTGAACTTTGTATGTTCATTAGAAAATGGAGTAGTCCCATATACTATTTCTGGGTCAGTTGTTTTCTTTTCCGTTTTCATTGAAACCTTATCTAATTCCGAACTACGGGATAAGGCAAGACGATTTTGTGAAGACTGAAAGGTGTTCAAACTTGATTTTGGTAGTTGATTGGTAGGTGGGACACAAGGTTGTTCATATCTTGTATTTTCATTCAAGTATGTTTCGTTCCTTCCATCAAGAACATTTGAGGGATGGTGATCCCTAACAGATTCACAACTGTTTTGGGGTAATCTAATTTCATGGTCATCCTCCTGGTCGAGTAGATCTGGCAGAGAAGATGCAAATGTTTTCTTATACTTCAGAGTATCTGACAAGAAACCTTCCATTTGTTTATACTTTGCTCGCTTTTCCCCCCATGTGTCTGGCTGATATGGTGTTGGTGCGTAAGCCATCTTTTTGTCTAAGTGTCTGAATGTGCCATCTATAACTGACATATAAGGCTTCTGTGGATCTTGGAAAGTTCTTGTACCTACATTTTTTGCTTGATAAATGGCATTTTGGACACATGGTTGCTCATATTTTGAACAGTTTCCTAAGTACCTTTTATCTAACTCATCAGAAATTCTCGAAGATTTTGTTTCAGAAACCCAGGTGTCATCAAAGTCTACTTTATCACAATCCTTTTTCAGTATCGTAACATAGACATTATCACACAAAATGTCACTGTCCTGGTCAATTAAATCTGGGAGAGAAGATGCATTTCTTCTTTGAAACTTCAGCGTATCAGACCGAAATCCTTCTGTGTGGTTGTCTTTTGATCCTCTCCTCTTATTCATCCAAGCAAATCTTCCGCCAACATGTGAGGTGTCACTAAAAAAACTAGATCTGTTATTATAAGCCGTGGTGTTTTTTCGATCACTGATTATCGAAGATTTTATATCCTTAAAAGATGGAGTGTCAATTTTAGATGATGTTCTGGGTTCATGTGAAGTGAATTTTTGTGTACCATTTATTAATGGATTACGAACAGGACTTTCTGTTTTTGGTGGGAAATGGTCTTCTTGAGCAATGGAACCAATGTCAACAGAAGTGGACGAGCTAATATTCCTAGAAACATTTGGACCATCAACATCCATGATCTTAGGTTGTAACGTGTGACTTGAGGATACTTTAATTGGTTCAGGTTCATTGAATGTATGATCTACCGGAATGTCTTCTTTATGTATATCAGATTTGGAATGTCTGCATCGTTCATTGTCTATTGCCATTTTTTTCTCTGGAAGTATTACATCTGTTTTCGTAGAACAGCCCTCTGTTTGCAAACTAGTAGAAGTCTTTGCTCGTCCCTTTAAATAATACACAATACAATCATTTCGTTCAGGCAGTTGACCTTCTACTTCCATTGGTTCTGTTCGCATGTCATTGCCACTCAAATTCTCAGTCATTTTACTAATTTCATTATTAAAAGAATTCTTTTTAGATTCCTCTTCACAATTTGTTTCCGATATTGTGGCATATTTGACTTCAGATCTGGGGCTAGGAGAGTCAGTTTTGTAATATCCAGTGGATTTACTATCTGCATTGTTGTTGACATTCCTGAATTCACTGAAGTCATTTGTAGATGGCACCGATACTCTTGGTGTGTTGTACTTAAATAGATCAGACACTCTGCTGTGCTGACTATATTTATCAAGAATTGTAAGATCCAAAGCTGATTGTGTCCTGAATGGTCTACCGGTCTCCTTAGGCTGCTCAGAAGGAAATGCAGTGTTCCATTTGATGGAACTGACAGGTGTCCTCTTTGGCTTGTGCGGTCTTGTCCTCTCCGGGTCTATACTTGGAGTTGACAGCTGCAAACTACTTGATGAAAAGGAGTCAGAATGAGAGGATGAAGTTGCTGACGTGTTACTTGTAGATGTAAAAACCAAAGGGCTTTTTTTGTAAAAAGGTTTTTTGGAAGTCTCTGGTTTGGAAGCTGGGTGTTGTCTTTTTAAGTATATGTCAGAAAATTTTTTGGGTTGGTATGTGGCATAGGTTGTTTGAGTCTCCTCAAGGGACACAGTTCTATTTCCATCTCGAGAAGATAAACTGCTGTACACTTTTTTAGCTTCCGATGAAGTATGGAGTGAATCCTCTTTGCCATATTGCCTTCCATGCTTATAGTCTGCAGGTCTACTCGTCCTGGATATTTGGTTGTGACTCTGTTCTTGGGCAAGCTTTTGATCCAGATCTCCTAAAACTGAAACATATAAAGAATTTCACTTAGAGCAAGTTTCATTATTTCTGAGGTTCTTTATCATTTTATGTAAGAAATAATATACCATGATAGCAAGTTCAAACATATTGCTTTTACTTTATGGAATACCTGGGTGTTAAGGAATGAACAAAGGCCTACACATTATTACTTTATAAACTCCGCTCTTGGCTACTGTTCCCTAGACATGGCAATCCTCAATGGTATTATCCACATAAAAAGGAATGTATGAGTCAGAGTCATATAATTGCGGCTGCCTTTGTATGCCAAGCCCAGTAGACAAGTGATTGTGCACCGATACAGATCTAGCTAAGGAGGTAATGTATATAATGTCAGTGAAGCCTGACCGTCATGTCTCATTAGGTATATGGAATGAATAGCAATTGTCTAATATTTAAGGAGGAGCAATATAATTGATGCTGCCCTGGTCCGGCATCCAGTCTGGTCATCAGTGGCAGACGGTCTTCACTTCTGCACTAGATGTCTTTGGTATTTTTTGCACTTACTATATCCCACTACATCATGATGCCACAAGGCCTAGTAAGTCTTAGAAGCACCAATGGAATGGGGCCGAGAATGTCAGGTGGACCAGTGAAGACCAGACAGTAAACAGATGTAAAAAAAACCCCAAAGAATTAAAGCGCCAAATCTAAGTCCCTTGCCCCATCTTGTACTCACTGTGATGAACTGCACCTCGCAGCCCCACACTGACGTCTCTAATACATCAGGATCATGCAATACGGTATTGTCACTTCCACCAACACGTGACGTTCCGTAACACCCCAATATTTACAATTTTCTACTTGAGGCTCTAGTCTGATAATCATCTTTGAGGCTCAGGCCCTCAGCAGGGGATTTATCCTATTAGACCACTTTGTCCTGGCCATATGCTAACCCTGCTGACTTCCCCAGGTACAATTAGTTTTGTCAACTCACCATTTGTTTGTAGATAGAGCATCCTGCCTCAGACTTCTACCCAGAGCAAGAGGAGGCATTGGTGCATGTAGACCTGATATCTACTAGATTCTTCACACTTCCCCTCTTTAGAAAAATTTCAAGGGATTTATGTATTTTCCATGACAAATCACCCTCTGTCATCTTGAGTAAGAGTAAGTCTCTGGCACTTTATGACCTGCCGACAGCTCCAGTGTTTCATGGAGCGCGCCGGAGGTCACAACTCAGTACAAGTCTTTGAGAGCCTCCTTCTGGCCTTGCTCTGGCCTCATAGAGTTGTATTGAGAGCTTGTGATGTAGCTTCTGATTTACAGCCGAAATGACGCCGCGGGACTGGAGCAACGCCGAAGAAAGGTGAAGATGCTGGAGGGTGAGTAAAAGACTGGGGACAGCCACCTTAGATTTGAAGCAACACTCCAGTGGTGAAAAAAAAAACAATAAAAAAACCTGCTAGAGTGGTGCTTTAATGAAGCTTAGCTGGCGAGTAATTAGTATTTGTCCTAATTAGCTTGATGAGTTTCCAATAGTAATTACCGGAATTATAGTTGCAGCTTTGGACTAGAATGCAGACTTTATTAACTCAGTACAAGTAACATATGTACCGGTATTTACATTGTCATACATGACATATGGCCCTATATTTCCAGTATGTAAATCTAGTTTTGTTATTCAAGTGGGTGTGGTCCACTAATCATCTCAATGGACATCATTTTGAAGTCCATGTCTCCATTGATGAAAAGACAAGATTTGTAAGTAGGAAAGAGGAGGCCATGAGAGCGGTGCAGGAGCAAAAGAAAGAAACCTTTAGATTCAGGAGAACATCGGCTTTTACACCAAGTAAAAATAATACATTTTTATAGCAAGTGACAGGTTCTCTTTAAGCCCACGAGTAAGATATTTTGTAGTAATCATTTTGCTTATCACAATGCTCTCATTACTGAATTAGTGTGTACATTAGTATGTATATGTGTGTGCATTAGCATGTATGTGGGTGCATTAGCATGTATGTGGGTGCATTAACATTTTAGCACATGTGTGTATACATTAGCATGTGTGCATGCATTAGCGTACATGTGTGTATTAACATGTGTGTGCATTAGTATGTATATGAGTGTGTGCGTTAGGATGTATGTGAGCATTAGCGTGTATGTGTGTTTGCGTATTAGCATGTATGTGTGTGCACTAGTGTGTATGTGTGTCACATGCATTAGTGTGTATGTTTGGGTTCATCAAGCATTTATAAGCTGAGGCCTTGGAAGATATAGGGTAAGGAAATAATTGTGTGGAAAGTCATATTTTTTGGTACAAGGGGAAAAAATATGGCATGTGAGTATTGAAGTCATCCATCCATCTAATTAACATGATTTTGTGGAGCAATCTGTAGTGAACTACTAACCTTGAAACACCTCTTTCTCGAGCTGGACGGTGGCCTTTGTGCCATCATTGGGTCTTGTTTTATGCCCCTCGAAAAAACTAGCAATCTGTTTTACGCTTCGTGCAGAATGGTAAGTATCGAACTAGGAATTAAAAAAGAACATTTTTTTTAAACAAAATCTGGAACTAAGGTATATTTACTTTTTTCTTGATTTTAAAACTTAAAATATTTCCCATATTTCTGTTTTTTTCATTTTTGACATTAACATCATTTCTAGAACAAGTTTAGAAAAATGAGTACCGTATATACTCGTGTATAAGCCGAGTTTTTCAGCACAAAAAATGTGCTGAAAAGTCCCCCCTCGGCTTATACACGAGTATATACGGGTACCCGGCTGTATACAGCCCCCCCCCCGTGGTATACCGGGCCCCCCCTGTGGCAACCTGTAAAGGAAGCGATGATTATACTTATCGGGTCGCTGTCGCCGACGCCCCCGCTCTGTCACCGTCCGTCACCGCGCTCCTCCTGGTCTTCATGCTTCCTTCACCGTCGCACAGGAAATGACATCATTTTCTGTGCGCCGGTGAAGGAAGCATGAAGACGGGAAGGAGCGCGGTGACGGACGGTGACAGAGCGGCGGCGTCGGCGACAGCGACCCGATAAGTATAATCATCGCTTCCTTTACAGGTTGCCACAGGGGGGGCCCGGTATACCAGGGGGGAGGGCTGTATACAGCCGGGTACCGCTGTATACAACGGGGGCTGTTGTATACCCCTCTGGGGCTGCTGTATACCCCTCTGGGGCTGCTGTATACCCCTCTGGGGCTGCTGTATACCCCTCTGGGGCTGCTATATACGCCTCTGGGGCTGCTATATACCCCTCTGGGGCTGCTGTATACCCCTCTGGGGCTGCTGTATACAGCTCTGGGGCTGCTGTATACAGCTCTGGGGCTGCTGTATACCCCTCTGGGGCTGCTGTATATACCACTGGGGAGGCTACTGTATACTACCACTGGGGAGGCTGCTGTATACTACCACTGGGGAGGCTGCTGTATACCACTGAGGGGGCCTGTATACCACACTGCTGGGGGCTGTATACCTGTGCTGGGGTCCACCCTCGGCTTATACACGAGTCAATAGGTTTTCCAGGTTTTGGGGGCAAAAGTAGGGGGGTCGGCTTATACACGGGTCGGCTTATACACGAGTATATACGGTAATTGAACGGACGGCTGTAATTTCCTTATTGCGGTAGCTTTTGGAAAAAGAACTGATCATGAAGGAAAAAAAATACAATATTTCTGTCAAGAATGTCTTTTAAGATTTGAAGGGGAAAAAACACTAAATAAAACAAAAATAAATCTTGTAAATTTGTGCTCAACATTTGTATTATGTCTTATTTTTTATTTACCTTTATATTAATAAAAATGAATCAATTGTTGCCAAGAGGAGCTGTCTGTTGGCAGATTGTGATATAATATACTGTATTTTTTGCTTTATAAGACGCACCTGATTATAAGATGCACCCCAAATTTGGTGAAGGAAAAGAGAAAAAAGTGTTAAATGGGGTCTATCTTATAATGCCAGTGTCTGTCTTATAATCAGTATATATGTCCCTCATCCTGGTACATAAACCCCCTCATCCTGGTATCCTGGTATTTATGTCCCCCCCCATTCTGGTATATGTGTCCCTCATCCTGGCATACATGTCCTCATCCTATATATATGCCCCCATCCTGGTATATATATCGCTCATCCTGGTATACCGTACATGTCCCTCATCCTGGTATATACGTTCCCATCCTGTATGTATGCCCCCATCATAGTATATATATATCGCTCATCCTGGTATAGATGTCCCTCATCCTGGTATATATGTCACCATCCTGTATATATGTCCCCATTCTGGTACATATGCCTCCCCATCCTGGTATATACATCCCTCATTATGGCATACATCTCCCCATCCTGTAAATATGGCCCCCCATCCTGGCATATACCGTACATTCCCGATCTTATCTATATGTTCCCCATCCTGTACATATGCCCCATCCTGAAAATATGTCCCCCCATCCTATATATATGCCCCCATCCCCTATATAGGGTCTTACCAATGGGGGAATTGCGGCTGTTGAGCAGGGGTGTTGTTGGCAGGTTCCGGAGGGCAAGGGGCACGGGTGCAGGACCAGAGCAGTGGAGAGGTACTGGCAGAAGAGAGCGCTGGGCGCCGCCATGTTTTTTTGTGGGGGGCTGAATTCACTATGTGCAGCCGGCGGCAGAGACTTCAACTAAATGGCTGCGGCCATAGAGGAGACCCGCTGCCAATTTGAAGTGTCTACCTCTACCGGCCAGCTGCACATACTGAATGCAGCCACCCACAAAAAAACATGTCGCCCAGCGCTCGCTGCCGCTGGTACTCCCCTGCACCTACAGTCCTACACCCGTGCCCCTCACCCTCTGCAACCAGCCTCTGACACCCCACTGCTCCAGTAATATGTAATATTTAATTTTTTTTGTTTTACATTCTCTTTTTAAGATGCATCCAGTTCTCCCCCCCCCCCCCAGTTTGGGGGAAACAAAAGTGCGTCTTAAAAAGCGAAAAATACGGTATGTCGCTCAAAATATTTTAGGTCCAATGTCTTTTTATTTAATTGGATTAGAACCCGGAAAGATCTTGTTTTTTTTCATTTTCAGCAAAAAAAAATCCCAAGAGAACGTGGACCTGAAAAAATCTTCTGTAAATAATTTTCTTACCTTTTTCTTCACCTCGGTGTTTGGCAGTATCTGGCCACTGATAGAAAAGATGCTATGTCTGCTGAGAAGGAAGAAAACATTACCGGGATTAGCAGAAAATTAAAAAGTTGAAAAAAAATTGATATACAGCAATGAGGAATACAAAATTGCCCACACCCATAAAGTATAGAACTTTATGTAATACACGATACATAAAAAAAAAGCTCAAAAACAATAACTATAACCCACAGACTCATTCAAATTTAATAATCGCCCCTCTCCAGATTTAAATTTTGATAAAGTGCAAAAAACTTCCTTGAACGAAATTAAACGCACATCGGGACCACTCAACCCCCAGCCTCTGGGTTTGTACCATAATTTTAAATATGTATTATCTATAGTAACTTGCATCTTAACGTCTCTTCAGCTGTTAATCAAATAAATTGATAAATGAATAAAGAGTATCTAATATTTCATTATTTGATCCATTGTCCCATACACATGTATTTTTGAGAATTTTATGGGTGTAATAATATATCTTTATAGCTGATTATTTCATTTGAGTATTCACTAGAGGTTTCTACACTTATATAGCTGGCACTCCATCATCGCTGAAGCTGACACTCCACCACCACCGGAGTTGGCATTTCACCACCACTAAACCTGGTGCTCCACCACCATCGGAGCCGGCACTCCACCGGAGCCGGTGCTCCACCACCACCATCGGAGCCAGCACTCCACCACCACCATCGGAGCCAGCACTCACCACCACCACCATCGGAGCCAGCACTCCACCACTACCATCGGAGGCGGTGCTCCACCACCACCACCACCACCACTGGAGCTGACCCAACCTACTGTCTCCCTCCCTATTAACCCACAGAATGTAAGCCCACAAGGGCAGAGTTCTCTCCCCTCTCCACAGTCTGTCATTATTAGTTTTTTTATTGTATTTTTAACTTGTCTGTATGTAACCCTTTTCTCATGTACAGCACCATGGAATCAATGGTGCTTTATAAATAAATAATAATATATGGCTAATTAGCCCTTTTGGAATAAATGTAGATACTAATTTAAACATTAATTTTACACATATTTCTATATATTTATTTGCATCTATTTAGGATTTTATCTATTTTGTTAAATGCTTTTTGTATTGACATATGCTATATAGGCAGTTTCTGAAGTTACCATATTTATTTATGACCATTTATTGTATCTATACCTTTCCATACCCTGCCAGTTGTTCTCGGTTCCTTGTGATGCATGTGAATATTTTTGTTTTAGACTTCTGTTCATTTGCTTACAATTCTTTATAGGTCGCCCATGACAGCAACCAACGAGAGAGGGATCCGCCATCCAAGGACAGGAAACCATCAGGCTTTAAAAGGGGCTGTTCCCCTCCCTATGTCAGTTGGTTTACTGTCCATAAAGGGGAAGCCTCAGGAACAGCGGTTCCAGATGAATTTTGTTTCTTGTTTTTGTTTTATTTTTCCTCTATTGAGTTGTACTTGCCAGCCTGGGTGTCTCGCTCCTCTGGAGGTCTGGATGCTGCAGGCTGGTTGTGGTTGCAGGCATGGGGAAGGCCAGATCAAGCCCCGCTACCAGGACACCAGGGCAGTACATGTAAGAGGGAAGGACAACTACAAGGCAGATTTCCTCAGCCAAATTCACCTTCGCCACGGCGAGTGGGCCTTAAATCGGGCAGTGTTCCTCCAGATAACAGACATGTGGGGGGTCCCCACCATAGGTCTATTTGCGACCAGATAAAAAATGGATCATCGGTTTGCAGTGGATTCCCTACTGATCAGCTGGGATTTCAGTCTAGCTTATGCCTTTCCCCCACTTATTCTGACCCCAAACAATTCTACACAAAATACTGGAAGACAGGCAAGGGTAATCTTGATAGTCCCCTTTTGGCCAAAGATGCCGTGGTTTTTCTGGCTCCAGCAGATGTCAGTCTCCGACCCTGGGTCTTTCTGGATCTCCTCTCCCAGGGGCCAGTCCATCACCCGCAGGCAGACAGGTTACATTTGACTGCCTGGAATTTGAAAGGGAGCTTCTGAGTAGTAGGGGGTTCTCTACTGGAGTATCCTATACTCTCCTCAAATCTAGAAAGCAAGTGACTTCCAGGATTTATCATTTGACTTGGAGAAAATTGCAGTCAGTTTCCGGGACAAATCCAAAAGGGGAGGTCCCAATTAACTCAGTTTTGGAATTCGTGAGGAAGGGGGTGGAGATGGGACTCTCAGTAAGCACCTTAAAGTTCCAGGTGTCAGCCCTTGGAGCTCTCCATAGTTCCAATTTAGCAGGGAACCCTTGGGTTTTGCATTTCATAAAAGCATGCACTAGATCTAAGTCTGTTTGATCCATTAGCTCAGCCTCTTGGGATCTTAATCTGGTACTCACTGCTTTAATAGAACCCCCCTTTGAGCCCTTACAGGATGTTTCCATTAAAGTCCTTTCTCTTAAGACAGTCTTTATAGTAGCTTTCACCTCTGCTCAGTGGACAGGACATTCAGGCTCTTTTGAAAGACCATCCCTCTACCCTGTTTCGGGAAGATAGGGTGATCTTGAAACCTGACCTGGCATACCTCCCTAAAGTAGTTTCTACCTTTCACCGGTCACAAGAAATTGTTCTGCCCACTTTCTGTAGTAGCCCACCAACGATAAGGAAATTAAATTACGTTCCTTAGATGTAAACGCTGTCTAGAGAGGTACCAGAGTCCACTAGTTCCTGGAAGGAGGATGGGTCCTTTTTTGTTTACTTTCAGGGACAGAGGAAAGGATGTAGGTCCTCCAAAGCCACGCTAGCTTGTTGTGTTAGTGAAGCTATTAGTATGGTTATTCCACAAGCGGCAAAGAAGTGGAGAAGAATCTCAGAGCTCATTACACAAGGGCCATGGCTACTACCTGGGAAGAAAGGTCCGGCGTGTCTATTGATCAAATCTGTAGAGCGGCAACGTGGTCTTCGCCTTCTAACTTCTATAGGCACTACAGACTGGATCTGTGATATCACTTTTGGGAGTAGGGTTCTACAATCTGTGGTCCCTCCCTAATTCTAATGCTTCTCTGTAATTCTGTCGTTGGGTGCTGTCATGGATGACCCAATAAACACGTAATTACTTACCAGTAATGTGTTTTTCAGAGTCCATGACAGCACCCTCATATTCCCTCCCATTGTTGAGGGTTCTTTTTTCTTCTTCTCCTCTTGGTGTTTGTTTTACATGTGGTGTTCGGGGTTGTGGTGGAGGTCTGTTTTTGAGACTCTGTAACCAACTGACATGGGGAGAGGAACCGCCCCTTTTACAGCCGTGTGAGTTCCCTGTCCTTGCAGGGTGGCTCCCTCTCTCGTTGGTTGCTGTCATGGACTCTGAAAAAACACATTACCATTCCTGTCAGCCAGCTCCACTGACCAGGAACTACTCCACGGACTTAACCCAGGGTCCATGTGTAAGTCCACATTTCTGTACAAAGGTAAAAGGATGAAGGTCAAGGCTCACCTAGGACCTGATAGAGTAGCTAATGCAAAGTCTGTCCATATAAGTCCTATTTAGAGAGTTCAGATGACCTTGGACAGAGCCATGATACACAATGCATCTAAAAATCTCCAGATGTGTAACATTGCAGCACTGACACTGTAGTTACTACTGGGCAGTTCAGGCGTGTTACTATGGGACGCTTGCAGGGGCATGTGTTCCTACAGACAGTTTTTCTATTACACTTCAGCAAACTCATTAGTTTAATATAATTAGTTCTCTGCCCAAGCCATGGGCAAGGCTCCTTCCTAATTAGTCCTCCTGCACTCCGTCCCTGGCTGTCAGTTATTATAGTGTATATACTATCTCTGGTTTACTTCGGTTGTTCTCAGTTCCAGTGATTCTTGGGAATATTCTTGTTTTAGACGTCGGCTCACTTACTGACCATTCCTGCCAACCAGGTCCACTGGTGAACAACTACTCCAAGGACTCAACCCAAGGTTCTTGTGGAAGTCCACATCCCTGTACATGGGTTAACAGGTAAGGGTCACCTAGGACCTGATAGAGAAGCTATTCAAAGCTTGTCCATGCAAGCCCTATTTAGAGATGTTAGATGATCTTGGACAGAGCCATGTTACAAAATGCCTGCAACTAAAAATCTCCAAATGCATAAAACAAAGCAAAAAAACAAGAAAAACCTCAAATGCTTTCATCCAAAAATATCCAAATTCATGTGACAAAAACAAAGGACAAATGCATGGAAGTAAAAAAACTCAAGAAGCATAAATCCACATAGGGTCATCAGAAACAAAGAATAAGAAAATATCCAGAGTAATGCAAATATGGGGAATGAATCCGACCCAAAGTACTCCAGGAATTATTCCTCCTCTACAATGTGGGTCCATTGTCAGAAGAGTTGTGCGTCTCTCTTCATGTTTTTCTGGGGATCCATCTTGCAGTATTACAGTCTGTCTTATAGTTCAAGTGTAGCTTACCAGGGGGTGTGGTGATAGTGGAGCAGGATCACAAGAGTCTTAGTTGCCACTGCAGAAAGTCGGCGGCGGCACCAATGGGGCGATGCTGCAGCCTATGGGCTTCTGAGGTTGCACATGCGGAAAGCCACGATCTCAATCTCCGCTTGCGCCGTCTCCACAGCCATTTTTCTGAAGTCCATCATGTCCAGTGCTGGGAGATCAATGGCACCTGCCTCGCACCGCCGCAACGCTTCCCAGCCCATAACCCGCAGCATTGACCCACTGGTGCCGCTGCCGACTTCCTGCAGTGGCGACCGCGACTCCTGTGACCCTGCTCCACCGCACCCCCCAGGTAAGCTACTCCTGGACTATAAAACAGATTGCAAGATGTATCCCTATTTGTTTCCTGTTTTCCTCCTCTAAATTTGGGGTGTGTCTTATGGTCCAAAAAATATGGTAACCTTAAAACAAACAATTAAAACAGCATGCTCTCCTGTATCCAACTTCAGGACTTTCACATTTTACATCACAGTCCATTCGGGAACCAGAAGAAGCTCTTTTAAAAGTTTCATAATCACTCATGAATTGTAAAAATGGCTAAATAGAATTATAAAAAAGGAGCGTTTTCTGTGAGTAGAAGATAAGTATGTCTTCTGTAAATGTATAAATCATTCCAAATTACTGTCATGAAACCTGAGAGGAAATGAAGCCAAATCACAGACACACAATCAAAGTGCCTCGTGATGGGTGTCCTACCCTGCCTTCAAGCACTCCCCAATTTTTTTTTTCAATAATTGAGAATTTCTTGAGGGAAAGGCAGTGACACGTACGGGCTGTCAGTCATCCCGGTGATCAGGTTCTTACTTGCTCTAGTATGAACCGATCGCCATGTGTGGAAATGTCAGGAAGAAAATCATAGAGAAGCGATTTAATGTCACCAAGCAACGCCGGCACCCGAAACAAAACAATCATTAGTACAGGGCGAGACCCGCGTGTGTACATGTTACTGCTGACCATGGCCTCCTTGTAACAATCATCTTGTCAGTAATTTAGGTTGGCTTTGTAGTCATCATTTGAAATGATCTTAAAGGGAACCTGACAGCGGATACATGGCGCTTCATCCGTGGTCACCATGTATCGGGCACCAGCTGTATGATCTCACCATTGTTTGTTTGACGCAGACACGCTGTGGTGGTTCAGACAAAAAGTTACTTTAAAAGCCGCGTTAACCCCGCCAACTTCCCTTGAGTGACGGTTCTCTCTCTATGTATGTGCATGGCAAAACCTGTCAGTCACTGGCAGTGGACAGGAGAAGCTGCTGGGGATCCGCCGGTCCAACTAGTCTCCCATGTACCTTGGTCCTAGGCGGCTTTTAAAGGACATTTTTTTCTGAAATGTCGAAGTGTTTCAGACTCAAACATGTTAGTCAGTGCCTGATTCCTGGTGCCAGGAGATCGAGCAGAATGTATCAGCACACAGGTTCCCTTTAAATTATATCTCATAGCACTATTCTTCAATTAGCTTTTCTCTTTTATACGACCTCCCAACCTTTTACATTCTTTGCTGAATGTGTCTGTACACATTATACTATGCAGTGGTGAACTATAAAGATGTAAAACAGCATTAGTCTACTGTATAACCCTAGCCAAAGCAGAATGATTGCACCTCTGCTTGGCTGTGACCAGGGCTGTAGAGTCGGTATCCATTTTGGTGGAGTCATTGAAATCAGTGAAATTGAGCAGTCGAAGGTTTGGCTTACTGACTGCACACCAGGGCTGTGGAGTCGGAGTCATGGAGTTGGACTTGGAGTCGGATTCAAGAAAATTGAAGAGTCAGAGGTTTGGATCACCGACTTCACAGCCCACTGTGGGTTTAATGGGGAACATGCTGCAGATTCGTCACTTCATCTTTTGCATTGCACACCATAAAGACCATGGTGGAACCAGACGCATATATTTGAATAGTGGTGATTTGGAATCTGCAGGTCCTGTCCATGGACACTGCGGGTTTTCACTGTGGCACGTAAATAAGATCTTTTTATTGTCTCTCTATATCTGGCACAGTAAATTATCCCAGTTAATACACAAGAAACCTTAAAAAAAAAGAAAATAAAGTTCCACCTCAATTTATACTATGTGACTACTACTAGGCTATTGTTTGCCCCGTCACTGTCATCTGAGGGCCTATGCCTGGACAGCCATGGGTTGCCCCACCCTAGAATGTAGCAAACATAATAATACTCAACTTATTAATACCCCGCTGCACCAGCTGTGCCTTGGTCTCCTTACTTCATGTTCATTTATAACTAGTGATGGGTGAACCCGAGCTGTAAAATTTGGGGTCTGTACCGAACACCTAGTTTTTGTACACAGATCCCTAACACGGCTTCCCTGGGAAACCCGTGTTACAGTTTGCGTCCAGGGGCTGTGAAACAAAGCAAATTATTGATAAACATTATTATTATACTTACCGGGTCCCGCGACGCATCCTGCTGTCCCGGTCACAACTACTTCCAGGGCCACTCATTAACTTCCTGGGATATTGACTGCACTGCCGAGAACCACTTCAGTTCTCGGCAGTTTTCGCGGTAACGTCAGGGTTCACCCGAGTTCATGGCTCAGCTATGAACTCGATTGACCTCTGTCACCATCAGTCTCAGCCTGCTTGTATCACTGTTCTGATGCTTGTCTGTTCAGAGTGATGAAGTAGAGCTGAACCCGCTCTGCCTGTGGACTATGTCAGAGAGATGTTTTTATTTAAATTAAGGATGAAGTCTCTAAATGTGTTTTTTGTTTTATTTCTGATAAAAAAATTGTCTCTGTTGTGTTTTTTTAATGTTTACTAGATGTTCATGGTGGGTGGGTCTAATTTGGCTTGACACTATAAATTTCAGTCTTAGTACCAGCTGACAATACAAAGCTGATATTAACCCCATTATTACCCAGCATGCCACCCCCACCCCCCAGGGCCAATGGAAGAGCCAGGTAAAGTGCCTGGGAATGGCGCTACGATGAATGCAACATTTTCAGGGGCGGCTGCAGTTTTCAGCGTGGGGGGCATGGAACACTTGGGCCCTACCACGCTGAGAATCCCAGCCCCCAGCTGCCTGGTTTTACCTGGATGCTGATCAAAATATTTAGCAGAAGCCCACACATTTTTTTTTACATTATTTATTTAATCTGTATTTTGATTGCCAGCCAAGGTAAAGTCAGGCAGCTGGAGGTGGCCGCCTGTAGCTGTCCACTTTATCTGTGCTGAAAATCAAAAATACTGCAGAGCGCTACATCATTTTTTAAATTATTTCTTTTTACACTATTATATGAATGACAGACCCAACACCCAATCTGTCACACAGAATGGACATCTGTGATTGGTTGTTGGAGTAACCTGGAATCTGCCCAGATGTATGGCCATTGGCGGTGACACTTGTGCAGTGCATATATCAATTTATCTGATCACTTTTTTATTTTTTATTCAAAATTTGTCTGTATTCTCCAGTTAAAAAATAATTGTTGCATCTCTGTTTTATCATACCATCCAGAAACTAATGGTACATCTATACAGGAGGGATAACATCACTGGAAACCCATAGTGATGCTTCATGTGCCACATGTGGATTTCATCCCAATACATTGAATAGCTTGAAATCTGCTGTAAAAAAAACACTCAAAGAGGCTTCACGTCCTGTAAAATGTGCCAATACACAGGAAAAATCTCCATCCATCACGTGTGCACATACCGTACATAGCGAAAGCAAACCTTAAGGGTATCAGGACTTGCAGCTATTCGTGAAGAATTTCATCTTTTCTAATTTTTACCTTCTTGTTGGGCTGTCATCACATCCACAGGCAGCGTTACACAATTAAAGGGGGACGCTGATTTTAGTTTAATAGAACTTATTCCCTACAGATATTAACAGTTCTATTATTCTTCATGTTTCATGTCCACATTGTGAGGAAATGTGCTGTCAGAGAATAAGGACAGTCTTGTTTCTTCCATTCACAGGCAGCACACTGGTACAGGTTGCTAAGTCGGGTACCCAATCTAGGGATGATCTGTTAGGTAATCCATCAGAGCTAACAATCTGCTTTCCTCTAGGTCAGTTTTTGGGCTTCAAAAAGTTGCAAGAACTGAACATGTGCAAACAGGGGCGAACATAGAAATCATGGGGCCGCATAACAGAAAATCTAATTACCCCCCGACACCTTACAAAGTAATTTTCCTCTTCAGTATGATGACCCTATTGTACCCCCCACAACTACCAGAGCAGATAATGGTTACCCCAACACCGGATAATCCCCAACTGTGACCCCCACACATCCATCCATGCAGGAAAATGGACCTGCATACATTATAATGGCCCCACATCTCTTCACCTCTCCTTCCAAATAGTATAATGGCCCCAACACAGCCCTCTGCCCAGTATGATGAACCCCAAACAAATCTTCCCACTCTGTAATTGCTTGCATACAGTATAATGGCCCTCAAATTGCCCTTCATAATGTATAAAGGCTACCTCATATCACATAGCTCTCCAAACAGTATAATGCGCCCCCAATGTTCTCCATATATAAAAATGTACCCTTCATAGTCCTCTGTGTAATATAATGCACCCCCCATAGTCATCCATATAATATAATGGGTCCATCATAGTCATCCAAATAGTATAACAGGTCCAACATAGTCATCCATATAATATAATGCACCCTCATAGTCCTCCATATGGTATAATGCACAACCCCATAATCCTCCATTTAATATAATGCACACCCCCATAGTCATGCATGTAGTATAATGAGCCCAACATAGTGATGCATATATTATAATGCACCCCATAGTCCTCTATATAGGCTAAAGCACACCCCGAAGTCCTCCGTATAAAATAATGCACACCCCATAGTCATCCATATAGTATAATGTTCACCAGTGTACACACTGATAAATACTCCCGATCTGCAGCTCTGCACAGTGGGTGCACTGTAGTGACATCTTGCACCCGCATCTGACGGCGATGGAGGAGGGAGCAGGGTTTTCCCTCTTTCATCATTGCATCCAGATCGATTAACTTGAACAAGCTCGCTCGACTCGACTAACGTTCCCAATATACGGCCGCATGGTCTGCTCCCGTTGGCGGTACACCACTAAGCGCAATAGTTTTGTGACTTTTTTTCTCTGGCTCCATTACTTTTGTAAAGGTGGATAATGCTTGATAATTTTTTTGCTAAATTTTCTGTCCATACCTGAACTTCTGTCCAAAGAAATTAGGCCATGATGAAGACAATCCGGATACATTAAACTTAGATCACAGAGTACACCAACAAACCGAAGCCCAGCAATCTGCATAGATTACCACCATCCCTGTATGACCAGGGTGAGACTATCGAGTGTCAGAGGTGACAGCTATAACTGTAAACAACATATTCATAGAGATTGGAGATTAATCAATTCAATAACTGGAGCGTTACCTCTCCTGCGTAGGGGGCGGCTTTAGATTTTGCTTGGCAGATTTCCTGAAGGAGAATAAAGACGATAAAGGAGAGCGAAGTCCGAGGAAAGATGATCCGGAGCTCTTTTGGGACTGAAAGTTTCGAGATGTTGTCATTCTAGAGGATTCAGGTTCTGGAAGCAAAGAAGACATGTTAACCACCTCCTCGGCAGGACTACGCACACACAGGCAGTGATCGTGATGGCATGATAAATCCAGCCCGTGACAAGTGAGATCCGAAATAAAGCTTATTTTTAACCCTCCCCAAAAATGCATTTCCCTCGGTCATCCCAGGGTGTTGGTGCGCCGTCCCTCCTGCATAATCTGTCACCACACAGTGCACAACATGCACGGCCCGGACTTATCATATAAAAATCATAATTCAAAGGTTCAAAGTGCAAAGTATGTTTCCATTGTTAGCACACTACTCCGTGACGGCAGCACAGACACTGCAGCCTGGATACACTCCAGTAACCAGGACACACAATGAGCCGGCTGTGTCTGGGGACTGGGTGTGATACCGTCATTCCGGAGAAAGTGCCGCACTGTCCCCTGTACTTATCACTTACCAAAATAAATCACAACAACTCACTGAAAAGGCCCTAAAAGTCTGGATACAGCGTGTGTACTCTACATTATGGTCCCGCGACCTGCAATAAAGGTAACTACATAAAGAGGACTAGTATGAGTCAGCATCAAACAACACATATTAAACAAAGAAAATGCTAATCAGCCTCAAAAATGTGTATTAGTAGCAAAAAACTTTATTGTTGGCCACGGACTATAATTTAGAGTACAAACGTTATATTGACGGGGGGCACACCAATAAAAAATGGAGACATAGACAGCAGGATAGGGTTGAGATAAAATTTGTAAAATACATATTATGGCCATCAATAGGGGTATTACATAGGTAGTATAATTCGTACACACGGGCATAGAGTAGAACATGTAAATAGAAGAATAGAGATGTTGGTATAATGTATTACAATGTGGTGCACATACCCATAGTAAGATCTCTCCTGCAGGAATGATACCAGTCCCAACACACGTTACGGTGGATTGCCTTCATCAGGCCCTGACGTGTGTTACATGGACTTTGAATAGGCAATGTGTAATGCTTTATTTCAACCCGAGGTGGCATTCCAGAGAAATTAAACAGGGTCAACCCCACCGATCAGCTGTTCCTGGTGCCGCCGACCGGAACTACTCAGTTGCAAAGCTCTTTTGATGGAATAGTAGACA
Source organism: Allobates femoralis (assembly GCA_033576535.1). NCBI lineage: Eukaryota > Metazoa > Chordata > Amphibia > Anura > Aromobatidae > Allobates > Allobates femoralis. Next base: position 693,789,424 of record JARQOC010000002.1, on the reverse strand, counting down.
GAGCCAGGTATTGCACATCCACCCCTATTAATTTGAATGAGGGGAAGATATGTAATACCCACCCACGGCCACTATACACATTCAGAAATCTACAGGCCATCAACCCTCACACATTCACAGACTCTCTTCTCTCATCACTGTCCCCAATCTCCTCCTTCTCCTGCCCCAATCTGGCTGTGAATTACTACAATGACACTCTCAAAAGTACCCTGGACCAAGTAGCACCCCTCACCCTTAGAACCTCCAAACACAGAGTAAAAGAGCCCTGGCTCACATCACAAACTCGATTCCTCCAGCGATGCTCGAGGAGTGCCGAACGCCTATGGAGGAAAAGTCGCTCACCAGGAGACTTCATCCATTATAAATTCATGCTAAAAACCTACAACTCTGCCCTTCACCTCGCCAAACAGACCTACTTCACCACCCTGATCTCCTCACTAGCCAACAACTCAAAGAAACTCTTTGACACCTTTCACTCTCTCCTCAGTCCGAAAGTGCAGGCTCCTATCACTGACCTCTGTGCTGACGATCTGGCCTCTTACTTCACAGAGAAAATAGAAAACATCCGTCAGGAAATCAGCTCCCAACCTTCAAGTGTTTCTACTCCCATCTCTCCCCACATCCCCTCTGGCTCACTCTCCATTTTTGACCCAGCCACAGAAGAAGAAGTCTCCAGGCTCCTCTCGTCCTCACGTCCCACTACATGCACCTCTGACCCCATTCCCTCACACCTTCTACAGACCCTCTCTCCAGTGGTCACCAGTCACTTAACCACAATCTTCAATCTCTCCCTCTCTACTGGCATCTTCCCCTCCTCCTTCAAACACTCTATTATCACTCCACTACTAAAGAAAACGTCCCTTGACCCATCCTGCACAAATAACTACAGACCAGTCTCCAATCTCCCCTTCATCTCTAAACTCCTGGAGCGCCTGGTCTACACCCGCCTCACTCATTACCTCGCCACTCACTCTCTTTTAGATCCATTGCAGTCTGGCTTCCGCCCCTTACATTCTACAGAAACTGCCCTCATCAAAGTGACCAATGACCTTCTGACAGCAAAACGTAATGGCGACCACTCTCTGCTTATCCTTCTTGACCTCTCTGCGGCTTTTGACACTGTCGACCATCAGCTCCTACTCTCTATGCTGCACTCCATTGGCATCAAGGACACTGCTATCTCCTGGTTCTCTTCCTATCTTTCTGACCGCTCTTTCAGTGTATCTTTTGCTGGCTCCACTTCTTCCCCTCTTCCCCTCACTATTGGGGTCCCTCAGGGTTCAGTCCTTGGCCCTCTCCTCTTCTCTCTCTACACAGCCCCGATCGGACAAACAATCAGCAGATTTGGCTTTCAGTACCATCTTTATGCTGATGACACACAACTATACACTTCAGCCCCTGACCTTACCCCTGCGGTATTAAAGAACACCAATGACTGTCTAACCGCAGTCTCCAATATCATGTCCACTCTCTATCTGAAACTCAACCTTTCCAAAACTGAACTTCTTCTGCTCCCACCCTCTGCCAACCTCCCTAAATCTGACATCTCTCTCTCGGTGTGCGGCACCACGATAACACCCAGTCAGCAGGCTCGCTGTCTCGGTGTTTTTATGGACACTGATCTCTCCTTCACCCCATACATACAATCTCTCACCCGCTCCTGTCGCTTGCACCTGAAAAATATCTCCAGAATTCGCCCTTTCCTCACCACGGGAACAACTAAAACCCTCACCGTGGCCCTGATTCATTCCCGCCTTGACTACTGTAACTCTTTATTAGCTGACCTCCCCCACAGTAAGCTTTCCCCTCTCCAGTCTATCCTCAATGCAGCAGCCAGGATCACCTATCTAGCAAACCGTTACTCAGATGTTTCTGCTCTGTGCCAGTCACTACATTGGCTGCCCGTACACTATAGAATCCAATTCAAATTGCTCGTTGTCACCCTCAAAGCTATTCATGGTGCGACACCTCCTTACCTCTCCACCCTCATCTCTGTCTACCACCCCACCCGTCCCCTTCGCTCTGAACATGACCTCAGACTAACATCGGCATTAATCCGAACCTCCCATTCCCGACTTCAAGACTTCTCTCGAGCTGCACCAAAACTCTGGAATGCTCTACCCCAAGAAATTAGGACCATCCACAACTTGCATAGCTTCAGACGCTCCCTAAAAACACACCTCTTCAGGGCGGCCTATCCTTCTCCCTAACAGTAGTCACTTAGACGTAAGATATTCATTGTTATAAGCCCCTGTACTTTGTGTTCCCATCCCGTCTTAGATTGTAAGCTCCTTCGAGCAGGGTCACCTTCATTTTCTGCCTTTCTTATTGTATTTCCTAAGTTGATTCTATGTTTTTGGTATGTAACTACTGTTCTGCATTACGTTTCTGTACCGTATATTTTTCTTATATGTACCGTTGTACTGTAAAGCGCTGCGGAATATGTTGGCGCTATACAAATAAAGTTTTATTATTATTATTATTATACAGTTGATGAAGCTGTTTTGTGCAGCTCTGTAAGGCCCCTTTCTCATCAGCGTTTTTGTCCAGATCCGGCCAATCCGGACAAAGGAACGCATCTGCCACATCTGCCGCCTAACTGCTGCACTTGCGGTACACTTGCGGCAAGCCCATGCATTGTTTATGGGGCTTGCGGCAAGTGCGGTATTGCCGCGATCTGGCACTTGTGGCTGTGAAAAAAGAAAGTGGTCAGCCACGGTTATTTTTCGAGGCCGCACCTGCCGCAAGTGCCGGATCACAGCAATTCCGCACTTGCCGCAAGCCCCATAGACAATGCATGGGGCTTGCCGCAATTGTACTGCAAGTGCAACCGTTATGCGGCACATGTGTTTTTTTTTTGTCGGGATGTGCTGATGTGAAAGGGGCCTAACTCAGTAGTTTTAAAAAATGGTGGTACCAGTAACAGTTGATCGGTGAGAGTGCCGGGTGTCTCACACCCACCAATCAGAGATTGATGGATAGGTAATGAATGTGTCAGTCGTGGACAACCCCTTTAAAGGCTCCTTTAACATCAGTGGTTTATGCAGTGTGGCGCCACATCTGCCGCCTAACAGCCGACTTGCAGCCCGGATTTGGCAAGCCCCATGCATTGTCTATGAAGCTTGAGGTCCAGTGCGGCAAGTGCGGTCCTGCTTGATGCGTCAGATCCGGCACTTGCAGCCACGAAAAAAAAAACATTGTTTGTAGCAGCTTTTTTTTTTTCGCGGCCGCAAGTGCCAGATCTGCCTCATCAGGCAGGACCGCACTTGCCGCACTGGACCGCAAGCCCCATAGACAATACATGGGGCTTGCCGGATCCGGGCCGCAAGTCGGCCGTTAGGTAGCAGAGCCGGCAGATGTGGCGCCACCTGACGGATCTGCCGCACATCAGCGTAAACCGCTGATGTGAAAGGGCCCTAAGACCGACATAGCACATGGAAGACTTAATGAAGCACTTGCTGGAATACACTGATCTGATTCATTAGTTGGTGTATGCTGAATTGTATTGGGCGCACCTGATTCCCAGTGTGCCCCATCACCGGAGATGTATGCACATTTCTGGAGAAAATGACGCCACTTTAATGGAATAACTTATAATGAGGTTGACAGGTAGCATGGCCATGCTCTAGCCCGCCCATATTGGCGTAGGTGGCCAGAACTGGCATCTAAAAGCCAAAATTCTCATTATTATTGCGCAGCTGCCAAGTTACGCTAAAATTCTCATTAGGTATTAAGCACCTTAATCTATTGCTCCCATGGTGATTTTATACCAGCTCCGATAACTTTTAGTTCGGAGAATTTGGAGAGAGATGTGTGGCTTAGCTATGACTGACAGATTCACTATAACATACAACACAAAAAGTGCCGTAAATAATAATAGAAATGTAATGACTACACAAGAGAACATTGGTGACTCTGGCTCATTGACTGATAGATGTGTCATAATCATAAGAAGTTGTGCCTGGATCAAAACTGATATCTCCATTGGCTCCAGCTGATCACTGGCGGTTCTGGTAGGAAGACACTGGCAGACAATTTATTGCCAAGGGACCTTTCTAATGGTGGGTTTACACACGCCAACTTATCTGTCCAACTTCTGACCAACTTGCTGGTTCCATTTGTACACAGCCACGAAGCAATGTGTCCATGATTTCACTGCAACCAGTAAGTTGTTCAGAAGTTGGACAGATAAGTTGGTGTGTGTAAAGTGGCCTTAACAAGTATAGACGAGCAAAATGACTTGCAAGGTCCTCTGAACTTACAGAACCCTGCAACGTAATAACGTCACTGGAGGCCTGCCAGTAGGTGGATCAGTGCCTGACGATGAAGTTCACAAGACCAGAGGCAAACATATCATCATTGGTGCAGCCCCACAGGGGTCCACCAGGTAAGGGGGGCTCATAAGCAGGTGGAATTTTGCATTATGAGGAGTATTAGATTGCAAAGGACCCATATACTGTTCTTGCTCAGGGACACCTTTTTTGTCTGTCTGCCAGTGACTCATGTATTGATCACCAACCGTTCCATCTTGGCACTGGTCATGTCTTATGGTGGGTTTACACACACCAATTTATCTGTTCAATCTCTGAACCAATCTCTGGTTGCAGTGAAATCATGGATACATTGCTCCATGTTGTACACAGCCACAAAATGGAGCAATGTATCCATGATTTCACTGCAACCAGAGATTGGTTCAGATATTGAACAGATAAATTGGTGTGTGTAAACTCACCATCATTCCAGTCTAATCAGTCATCTTCTTCTCTTCCAGCATTGTATGTGCTTGACCAGCAGTGCACAAGACCCTGGTTGGGCTGCCATAGGGAACAAGGAAGGCAGAGCAAGGATCTGGGAATCATTTTGCACATCTCTAAGGGACTGTCCGAAAAAGATCACTCCTTTAAGGCTATGGACACCTTTGACGTGAATATTATAGTTTTTATATATATTAGTGGTTATTATTGGTTTAAAAATTGAACTAATTTGGAGGCTGTAATTTTTATTCCATTTTTTTTTCAGATGTACCATTATGCAGTTTGCACCTTGCTTCTTGCTTTTCTCTTGTGGGAGTTTCCCTCGCAGTAATACATGCTGGGTGTGAGATTTGTGTGTTTAGGTGGCTGTGGACTTCACTAGCTCTCATGTATCAGCACAGGAGTGATTTTACTATCTTCACCTCATTAAGGATCACCTCCAACGTGTGCTGACAATCATGGTAAAGAATCAGTTATTTCTCTCTCCATAGTCTGTGTGCTTCGTGCTCTGCTTTCTCCTTGCACAGATTGTACGATTCTCCCACTCCCTTTACAAACTGACTTGGGTGTGCTTTTCTCTTTGTCTACACACTGAGTGAGTGGCCCTCCCTAGTTAATTTCAATGCTTCTCACTATTTCCTCATCCAACCTGCTGCTATTTCACACACAGAGAAGAGGAGAGCACATGGAGCTGTCACATCCAGGAGGAGAGCCGTGACAGATTTATGGCACAGTTTGCAAACCAGTAAGCTAGCTGGAATTCTCGTTATTTTTGATGAAAGCTATGTGGAAAGTTGCTTAATTTTTCATTTAGAAAGTAAACAAACAACAAAATATGCATTTAATATAGTCTGTTAAAGTCCATCTATGCACAGAATTTACTTATTGTTCATTTGCTTCCTAAATACATATTTAGGCTCCTTTATAAATAATCTTCATGAAACTTTAATACCGCATAGTTTCATTAAGTCCTTTATCCAATCTCACTACTTTTTTGCAAAATATGTTACAAATCGGTCAGAGATCTTCTCCTGACAGTTGTGTATAAATCAATAGTAAGGCAGGTTTAAAAGGAAAATAAGTGCAGGATAGAAGCTGTGCTGATATATAAGTTAATTGATACAGCAGCACATTGTATACACCCAGAACTCACATAAAGCCTGTATTAGGCGGCCGTCACACGGAACGATTTCTTGCCCGATATCGTTTAAGCGATCTCCTTTTTGATCGCTTAAGCGATATCGGGCAAGAAATCGTTGCATGTAATCAAGCGATTTACGATGTTAAATCGCTTGATCGTGACATCGCTGATCTGAGGTCCGGTTCTCAGATCTAGCGATGAGCGATTTGACGATCTGTCTCATCGTGGTGTATAACACCACGATGAGCGATTTCCCAGCGCAGAGCCTATGCTGGGAGATGGTAACTATGGTACACGTCGGGTAACTAAGCGACGCGCGGCGCCTAGTTACCCGATGTGTACCATAGTTACCAGCGAGATCGCGGCTCCACATCGCTGGTGAGTCTGTCTGTGTGACATCTCACCAGCGATGTGAGCGATATTGTAAGCGATTGCGCGTGCACGTGATCGCTTACAATATCGCTATAGATATCTCAGCGTGTGACGGCCGCCTTACTGGGAGTGACAGTCCCACAAGAGAAAAATCAGAAACTAAGGCCGGTTTCACACTTGCATTCGCAATACAGCGTTTGCAAATTCAGCCAAACGCATGCGGGCTGCGTCCCTATGTATAACATGGAGTCGCATGGTACCAGCGTTTGGCTGCGTTTGGATGCGTTTTTTTGAGACGCCCTCCGAAATCAACATGTTGCATTTTTTGTGCGTCTGAGCATGCTTGCTTTGTATGCAAGCATCCTGAAGCGCACAAATAATGGAAGTGAATGAAGTCGCACTGCCATCTGCATGTCAGTGCGGCCAAACGCAGCGTTTCTTCTTCTTTCTTCTTCCCATGGATGATCTCCTCCTTCGCCACCACTAATCTCATTCTTCGCCACCTCTGATCTCCTCCTCCTGGCTGCTCCTGATCACCTTCTACCAGCCGCTGATCTCCAGCCGAACGCCACTAATCTCCTTTTTCTTCGCGGCTGATCTCCTGCTTCGCCGCCGCTGATCTCTACCTTCCGGCTGCCGCAGATGTCTTGTTCTTCAACGCCGCTGATCTCCAGTGGCGGAGGCTGGGAGGAGGAGATCAGCGGCGGCGAAGCAGGAGATCAGCGGTGAAGAAAAAGGAGATCATCGGCGGCAGCCAGGAGGAGATCTCTTTTTTTGCCGCCGCCATTGACCTCTGCCTCCTGGCCGCCGCTGATCTCCACCTCTCGGCCGCTGAGGCCGCTGATTGGGTGGCCAGGCACATTTAGAATGACATACTATGTGAACGCATGTGGACAATCACCACTGCGTTCCCATCAGAATGTCTGCGTACGCACTGCGTTTGCATCTAGTCAGATGTGTCAGATGAAAACGCTAGTGTGAAACTGGTCTAATACAGCAGCACACTGAATACACACAGATCTCACACCCAGCCTATATTACTGGGAGTGACAATCCCACAAGTGAAAAATCAGAAACTAACACAGTAGCACACTGGATACAACCAGATTTCACATCCAGCCTGTATTACTGGGAGGGACAATCCTACAAGTAAAAAATCAGAAACTAACACAGCAGCACACTGGATACACACAGATCTCACACCCAGCCTGTATTACTGGGAAGGACAATCTCACAAGCAAAAATGAGAAACTAACACAGCAGCACACTGGATACAGCCAGATCTCACATCCAGCCTGTATTACTGGGCGATATAATCCCACAAGCAAAAAATCAGAAACTTGGATCAGGCTGCAACATAGGGTCTGAAAATGATTGAAAGAACAAAGAGTATAGCACAAAACTTAGTGCAATTTGATTAACTAAAGGTGTACACTAATTTATGTCAAATTCATTTTTTTCCATGTCAAAGATTTCCATAGCCTTTCAGCTATTTTACCTGTATGTTTCATAAAACATGCTTGGATTTGCATTGTAACATGACACAAGTGGCTGCTAGACATTTCAGTCACCTCAGGGAATAAAGTATCAGTCAGATTAGCATCCAGTTTGTCCTAATCTTCTCCCTTTGGACAGGGACAATCATATATGAGGACACCACAGACCTGAGATTGGCGTCACTTCCTGATATCCAATGTAAATGGTTGGACTTTTTGGATTGGTTTCTACTGATTTCTATCAAATCCAAAACGGTCTCTTGGATTTGTTTTGGATGGAAGCCAATAAATCTGCAGAGACGTTCCTGATGTCCTCCAGGCCTCTGTCCTGGTTCTGGTATTTTTGACAGCGAGAAATCTAATACAGGACAGGCTATTCTTGCAGCCAAAAATACTGAAAATTTACCTGAACATGAAGAAAGATGGAGACCGTGGATAATCTCACCAAAATTCACAATACAAAGTACATGCATTATTAACCCCTTAACACTCAACAACCGTGTCCGTCATGGAACCAATCAGGGTGTCTGGTGCGGCCTCAGAATGCATTTGGGTGGATCAGCTGGATTTAGCCCCTAATTGGCTGCAACCGGAGTTAGTGTTGACCTCTGCTATCAATAATTAGCAGCAATATTTAAGATGTGGAATCCCGCTCCAGTATCGGATTCGGATACCCATAAAATTCTTTGTTTCCCCCAAGACCTCCTCCTTTCCTCCACACTTGTACGTTCCTGATCTAACCACCTGCAAGACCTCGCCCGAGCATCCCCCATCCTCTGGTATTCTGCACCCCATCACGTCCGTCTGTCCCCCACACTCACAACCTCAAGCAGAACCTGAAAACCCATCTCTTCAGAACAGCCTACAACCTGCAATGACCACAGTGCCACCTCACCACCACTGGACCTGGCGCTCCATCACCACCTGAGCAGACCCATCCTACTGTCTCTCTCCCCACGCCCTGTAGAATGTAAGCCCGCAAGGGCAGGGTCCTCTCTCCCCCCTGTATCGGTCTGTCTCTGTTCCTTTGTTCATTGTATTTTTAACTTGTCTGTATGTAAGCCTTTCTCATGTACAGCACCATGGAATCAATGGTGCTCTATAAATAATAATAATAATAAATAATCCCCCACAACACAATCACAGAGGGCTGAGGAGTTGTGATTTCAGTTGTCCTGATGAAGGCCCCAACTGTTGCCAAGTTAATTGTCCTGGGAATCCCAGGCTGTGATTAGCGCTACATAAATCAATAGAGTAGTGCTGCAGTATATAGAACAAGCGATAAAATGATTTCACATTCCAGCCCTCCATAGGGACTTAAAAAATGAAAAAGTAAAAATTTTAAGTAAAAAAAAAAAGAAATAAACACTGTGCGAGATGCATGTGAGTATCTTGCATGCATCTAGCATGACTCAGCCGAATAGCCCCTGCCTTCCTGAACGGGAACGTGGAGCTGCATAGAAACACAAGCAGTTGGCGTGCTCCCGATAAGAGAGGCAGGGGCAGTTCCAAGTGAGTCATGCGAGATGCATGCAATATACTCACATGCATCTCGCATAAGTGTGTTTCCACCCATAGAGAGAGACTGAAGCTAGTATGGAATGTGCTGACCTGTGAGAAAGAGCCTCTGTGTGAGGTCCTGGGAGCGGATGATAGAAGTCAGTGTGTGAACGCTGCCCAAAACTGAGAGGTAAATACCGTATATACTCGCGTATAAGCCGAGTTTTTCAGCCCAAAAATTGGGCTGAAGAGTCCCCCCCTCGGCTTATACGCGAGTCACTGTATACTGTATACACTGTATACAGTGTACAGGCTGCCCGCCCCCATCAGTATACAGGGCCCCCCCCTTACAGTATACAGCAGCAGCCCCACTGGTAGTATACAGCAGCAGCCCCACTGGTATATACAGGCCCCCCCCATTAGTATACAGGGCCCCCCCTTACTGCAGCAATCCTGTAAAAGAATACATTATTAAGCTTATCCCTGCAGCTGTCCCGCCGCCGCTATCGCGCCCCACGGCTTCCCAATCCAGCGTCTTCCGGCTTCCTCCGGTGGGCGCAGGCAATGAGTCATTGTCTGCGCGCCAGAGGAGGAGCCGGAAGACGCTGGATGAAGCAGGAGGAGCGCGATAGCGGCGGCGGACAGCTGCAGGGATAAGTATAATAATGTATTCTTTTACAGGATTGCAGCAGTAAGGCGGGGCCTTGTATACTGATGGGGGGGGCCTGTATATACCAGTGGGGCTGCTGCTGTATACTACCAATGGGGCTGCTGCTGTATACTACCACTGGGACTGCTGTATATACCTCTGGGGCTGCTGTATACTACCACTCGGGCTGCTGCTGTATATACCACTGGGGCTGCTGCTGTATACTACCACTGGGGCTGCTGCTGTATACTACCACTGGGGCTGGTGTATATACCTCTGGGGCTGCTGTATACTACCACTGGGGCTGCTGCTGTATATACCACTGGGACTGCTGCTGTATACTACCACTGGGGCTGCTGTATATACCTCTGGGGCTGCTGTATACTACCACTGGGGCTGCTGTAAACACCACTGGGGGCTGCTGCTGTAAACACCACTGGGCTGCTGCTTATAACCACTGGACTGCTGTGTATACTACCACTGGGGGGCTGCTGTATACCACACTGCTGGGGGCTGTATACTTGTGCTGGGGTCCACCCTCGGCTTATACACGAGTCAATAGGTTTTCCCAGGTTTTGGGGGCAAAATGTAGGGGGTCGGCTTATACACGGGTTGGCTTATACACGAGTATATACGGTAGTCTGAAAACCGTGTGTCTAATGAATGGAGATACGTCCCTGGGACATTTCTGGAGAAATGATCTGAACCTATACGGGAGGACCTGTGGGAGTTAACCGGTCTGTATACTGTATGTTCATGTTCCTGTAAAGCCTGAGGAAGGCTCATGGTATGTTCATGGAAAGCGGTGTATGTGGTGTTATCATAAACCGTCTGCATCATTTAAATGAGACTTGTTCCTGTCCCTACCTTGATGACCGGCAAGTGAGTGAATAACCCCTATTACTGTGTATGAACTGTCACAAGATATATAAAAACATAAAGAGGTCAACCTACTCTCATCATCCCAGGTAAAAATAGAAAAATTAAGGTCCAATCTATAAAAATCTAAAACTATCTAACCCATATGGTAAACGGTGAAAAGAGAAAAAATATCAAAATGGCAAAATTGACATTTTTAGTCACTGTATCACCCCTAATAAAATGCAATAAGAAGTGATAATAACCTTAAGTGTAGTCCAAAATGATACCATTAAAAACGTTATGGCTCTTTGAAGAAGAGGAGAATTGAAAACCGAAAAACAAAAATTGTCTGCTTCCATAAATAATAAAAATAGACCTCATAGACCTGATGTGACTGGTGTACTTACTGTGAAAATCCATGCGATAATGGTGTATGATCTATTATTAAAGCTTCCCTGACTCAAATTATAAATGAGCATTTTATTCCATCTGGAACCGAAAGTGCTAATATTGATTTTGGGATAATACAGTCATTCAAAGTGAGTACACCAGCTTCACCAGGTTAAGTGAGCTCCTGTTTCTACTTATCACAGCTGTAGTATTAGCTTTACAATTAGAAGGTGGAAGGCATAAAGCTTCTACAATCTGGATTCTGTTGCCCTCACATTCACAGGAGATTTTTTTATCCATTACATTTAAAGGTGATTTGCTCCTTTTTTAAATTCGACCCATATGGCCCCAGTGTCCTAAAAAAGAAAGAAATAGCATATACTGATCTACTGATGACCGGCTGCTCCTCCACAACCTGGTCATTTCCCCCTTGTGTCACCTCCATCTCTTCTGACATAGTCAACACGTGACTGCTGCAGCTAATCAATGATTGACTACAGTGGTCAGGCACCTACAATACTCGGGGAGAAGGAGATGACTGGATTAGACCAGAGGAAGACATGGACAGCAACGCAATGAAACGGCATGTGATCAATAGATGGGTCAGTGACGGACACAGACAGAAGTGGCCCCTACGCAAGAACAATATATAGGCTCTTTGTAAAGCACAATACCACCTGCTTTGGAAATGTTAATGGGCCTCCTTATGTCTTGGGCCCCCTTAACTCATGAACCCCTTTACCTCTTGAACCCCTTTACCCTTGGGTCTCCCTATCTCTTGGGTTCCCTTATATCCTGGGCACCCTTACCTCTTGGGCCCACTTACCACATAGCTCGCCTTACTCTTGGGCCCCTTTACCTCTTGCGCCCCTATACCACATGGGCCTACTTAGTACTTGGGCCTCCTTACTACATGGTCCCCCTAACATCTTGGGCCCCCTTACCTCTTGGACCCCTTTACCTCTTTGGTCTCCCTATCTCTTAGGTCCCTTAACTCCTGAGCCACCTTACCTTTTGGACCCTCTTACCAATTGGGCCTCCTCAGTTCTCGGGCCCCCTTACTCTTGGGCCCCCTTATTTTTGGGCTCCCTTTACCTCTTGGTCTCCCTTACCACTTGGGCCTCCTTTCTACATGGTCCCGCTAACATCTTGGGCCCCCTGAACTCTTGGGCTCATGTGTGGTCACACAGACTGCACTAGTGGTATATCTGCCCCTTTGATGAATATATGCTATTTCTTATTTTTTTTAGCACCTGGTCATGTGACTGTTGCAGCCAATCAGCAATTGGCTGTAATGCCCAAGCGGAAATCATGCCGGAAGAGAATGGAATGAGACTGGCGGGGGACATGGGGAGCCGAACATCAGGCACACTAGCTTAAAGTTAAGACAGGGGTATAAAACCCCTTTAAATCTGATAAAAAAGGTAATTAGTGAATGAGATGGAAACATTTGTAAGGCTGAATAGAAGTCACAGCTCTTAGGGGCATTTTACTCTGGTACCAGGACAAGCACAGCCAATGTTGACTAGCTTTATAGTTACATGAATGTGCAAAGGTATGAGGATGGGCAGCATGTCTATGACTAGATAGGTTGTTGTGATGCCACATGAAAGATCATATTGGACAACAAAGGAGTTTTGTCAGCTGTTTGATGTTTACATGGGACGATGATAGGGAAAGGACGTTTCTATGAAAAGTCATTCCACTGATCATTGCTCTGTGTACGAGAAGCTTAATATGGGTTTCTAGTAGTGCTGAGCCAGTACTCGTAACGAGCAGTTGGATGCTCGGATGGGCGCGACTCAAGTACAATGGAAGTCAATGGCGAACAAGATTTTTTTCCCAGGAAAAATCCTTGAATTCCCCATTGACTTCTATTATACGCGGGAACTCAAGTCGCACGAGTCCGAGCATCCAACTGCTAACTGCTCATTACAAGTACCAAGCACTCAAGTACGGTAGTGCTGACTCATCACTAGATTCTAGCACCTTTGTATTGATCAATATGAAGTGAATAGGAGTCTAGAATCATCCAAGATAGGAGTGGTGTCTCTGGTCCGTGCTGCTGCTCGACAAAACATACACAGGAAGCCAACACTTGTATCTGCTGCTCCTTTAACCAACGCGTTTCGGTGCAAATCTTGCACCTTCCTCAGGGTTACATTTGGAGGAAGGTGCAAAGTTTGCATGGAAACGCGTTGGTGTAAGGAGGAATAAAGGAGCAGCAGATACAAGTGTTGGCTCCCTGTGTATCTTTTGGGCAGCACTGCGGACCAGAGACACCACTCCTATCTTGGATGATTCTGTATCTTTTCCCACGGTGCACGTGGTGGTGGAGGTCCTACGGCAGCTGTCGTCTCAGGCATACAAGCCGGTTGTGGATGAACACAACCGAACCAGGTGAGCAAGGTCCATCTGGGGTCACCATTTGGTGGTAACGAGTGATAAGGCACAATCTGTGCCTCTTTGTCTCTCTTGTTTTTTAGAGTGAATAGGAGCCTGACATCCGGCACCCCCACAGATCAGGCATTCTCCTCTCTGATGGCAGCAAGATACAAACAATGTACTGAGTGGACCAGCACATCTCCGTACACTGTGTCCTGCAAATCAGCCTCTTCTGAAAAGAATTATTAGGCTTATTGTCAACTATAAACCATAAACCATCATGACACCACTCCCTGCAACCAATAGTTCTATGCAAATGCACGAAACAATGATATAATGTGTCGGTGATCTATCTCCACTAAATCAACAATGAATAATGATGAACAGATACAAAACACATCATGTGCCTCAATTTGCTGTCCTTCCTACACAGTATCTAATTGCCCCAGGGTAAGAAAATTACTCTGCACATTGTGAGACACTCACAGTCACAGACCATGTAAGTAACAAAGACGGACTAATGACATATATACTAATACTCTAACACCTGAGAGTGTAAGAGGTGACCACTAATAACCAGACAAAATATCCACCATCATCTTTCCTACTGTAGCTTCTATCCTATTTCCAAACTTTTCCAAAAATAGGGATATTGGAAAAATATGGTAAAAAAGGTGCCGGACCTTAAACCACTTTTTAAGATGGATTTAATTCTGAGGACTCATTAATATGGTATTTATCCAAAATTGGCATGAACAGATTCTAAACTGGACCACTTTAATGACTACAAGACATTCCCCTCACAAGGGTTTTATTAGAGAAGCCATTTATAGGGTAGCCCCACAACACACTTATCTTACAGACCTACACTACTCCAAATCCAAAAATATCCAGGCTTCCCGCCAATCTCTCTTCTTACTGCTCCAGTGAAGACATGTCGACACAGACATCTGCCTGCTGCAGCCGATCGCCAGCTGCAGCAGTCACATGTCAGTGGCAACAAGTCGTCAATAGAACTGACAGAGCAACGACCTGTGGGGGACTCAGAAGTGGGGGTAAAGTGGGTATGCCCTATTTTCTAAACCATTTTAAATAATTGTTTTCTGTATTATCTATTTTATAACTCCACATTGTACTATTTCTCTGTTATTACATACAAATAAATTGACAACAGGGTGGTACCTTTTGTTTTACGGCAGATGGGTGTGTTTTTACACTGTCTGTGCCGATAGGATTATATCAAACTGGACATCCCTCCTCCCAATAATTAACGCCCAGTTGTCAATTTACTTATACATTTCATGCAGGAATAAAAGAGAAACGGCACAACACAGAGTACGGAGAAAAGATGTTATTTTATGGAAAATCTAATAAAAAAAAGACAGGTCCTCTATCATGCCAACCTTCTTTAAGAATTGTAACACAATAACCAAAAACTAAAACTATCCATACTGCCTGTCTTCTCATTACTGAGGAAAAACTTTCCCGATCAAATATATAATCTTGGAAATATTTTGTATATAAAAGAAGAGGGAGATTAACATTCAGTGGAGGACGTGTTTTGGTATTGTTGCACCCAGTCTTACTCAGTTTTGCACATGTAACCAGTTCAACTCAAAGAGCTCGAAATTTTTTTCTGTCCTCATATTGATAATTGTCAATTGATTACCAGTATCCTAATAATTTCTGGGAAATCAGCCTCATTGGAACTTTTACCACTCTACTTAAACCCAGCCGCATCCCCAGAATCACGAATGAGACCCTCCTGCAATGTAGACATCTGACTGTTTTTCGGACCTTCTTAAAAAAATCAACATCATGTCTGACAACAGACAGCACGTCTGACAACAGCTCGAGTATATACCTTTACTAATGATGTATGTTTTAGACGAGCATGTACCCTAAGGTTTACTACAGGTCAATTCTTCTCACCCCTTACAGATACTTTTAGGTCACATGTGAGGACCTCTTAATCTTTTTGTCAATCTTTCATGGCTTCTTTGTAATTTACTACTGTTTAAATAAGTGAAACTCATTTTTTACATTGTTGTTGACAGACGACCCACCTCCTCCTACATCAAAGCCTCCCGGACTTACCGCCTTTAGGGGTTTTCTTCTTCAGACGATGGGTCAGAGGCGACCTCACTAAGCTCCTCACGTCTGGATCATCCTTAAACTTCTTCTTCTGGATCTCTTCGAACCACTCTCCGGACACGGCATGAAGCCATTTCACATCTCGCTTCCAACTCTTAAGTTTGCTGAAACAAAATAGCAAGAGAATGTTTCTCAGTCGACCGTACACGGGAAGAATCTACCTCCCAATGCTGCATGTCTATCAGAATAATTAGACAGTCTCAAAGCAGGAGCGAGAAACCTGTTTGACTAGATGTTTGGAGACGTCACAGGCCCGGCTCAGAGATGACACTCCTGCTTGTGCCAGGAGTACTGCAGATGTGAATGGCTCCTTTAAGGAGGGGACAAATATGACAAAGCACAGGTGATTTAAATTGGCATATAAACAAAAAGAGACATGTACAAAACAAGGCTTGGGTTAGGTGAGGCTTGCTCCGGGCACCTGTAGTATAGTCTAGAACAGAGGGAGTTCCTGAATAACTTCTAGAGCAGGGTGTCCCCAACCTGTGGCTCGCGAGCCCGTGATGTGTGCCTCGCAGTGGTCTTCCAGCTTGGTGAAGAGCAGACTTATCAGTAGTCCTCACAGAAGAACTGATCTAAATGGGGATAGTGTAGGAGGAACCCCTGGATCTTGGTATACTGCCTTTGTGTGATTTCTGGGGAAAAGCTTTGTCTTTCATTATACTGATAATGGTGGCTCTGGGAGTCACTATTGTGAGGGGGACAGGAGCTAGTTTTGACTTGTGACCCTCACTCAGAGATGAATGTAGCTCTCTGGTTGGGGACCTCTGCTCTAGAAAGACCTAAAACATCACATGTGATCGAAATCAAACATGATCTACAAACTTTATTTAATTTTTTTAACTCTTTTTCCGGCAAAGATATATAAAATACATGTAAAGTGAATCTCCATCTTGAGTGATCTGATGCAGGACACTTGTTCTATGCCTTGTTCACATAAATCTTATGAAATTATGGCCGTATTCCAAACCACGGCACGCAGATGGTTTAATTTCAACAACCAGTTCTCTAAAGATCCACTAGCAATAAGATCACCCTAGGACTGGAAGATGGAATTCCCCTGGCTGTACCACCGCTATTACAGGTGAACTATGGTATAACATGGCCATGAAAGTTCTCCTGTAAAGGATACAATGGTTCCTAAGTCTTGTAGATATGTCAGATGACAGATTATCCTTAACTATGCTATGTAAGGAGCCGTTAATTAGACATCATCAGTTAGATATTCCATCGCTGTCATACAACGCTTCCTTTCCAATGTACTGGTTACATGTGTGTCTGGCCAGGTGATCACTAAGGGACTCTTAAATCTGAACAGGGTGCCAGTTCTTTTGCAAAAGAGGTTACCTTTTAGGATGTTAAGAAATAGCACAAACGTAAAATCTTACCAGTAACCTCCTCAAATTTAACACCCATCTCAGTTTCAATTTCTAAAGGCCTCTGTACACATTGGACTTTAGGGTTTTCCAGGTTAAAGTTTTTTTTACTTCAAAGACTTTATGTAAAAAAAAAAAGAAAACGAGCCTCACTTACTTGGTTGACATGGCTGCAGCCAGTCACTGGGCTCAATGGTCATGCTGAAGAAGGTGGCGCAAGACTACAGAACCAAGTGATTGGGATAAGCAGACACGGGTTGTAGTACCGGTGTCACTGCTCCAGCCATATCAACAAAAAGCTGGGGTGGTGGTGGAGAGGAAGCACTGAAGGAGTATGTAAGACTCATTTTCCTATTTTACGTATTCAGTAAATCTGTGGAGTGAAAAAAAAATATTCTTAAGTTGGAAAACCCCCATAAAGATGGCTGATTATTTTGGTGGCACTGGACAATCATCTAACGTGTACTGTGGCCTCCTGACTCATCTTAACTTCTCTCCATGACTTTAAAGAGTTGCTCCACTAGTTTTGCATTGATGACCTATCCTAAAGATAGGATATTACATCAGATCAGTGGGAGCCTAAATCCGGGACCCACAATGATCAGCTGTTCTTGGCACTGGTGGAGGCTGGATGTTACCGCGCTGAACAGTACAGATCCATCAAATATCTAGCAGTCATGGTCAGATAGTACAAATCAATCCAATAGGTGCAGAACCTGGCCATGGCCACTACATAGTTGATAGAGTTGTGATGTTCAGCTCCATAACTACTAACATCTAGCCGGCACAGAGAAAAGGTGATGAGTCAATTGTTGGACCAACACTGATCTGATACTGAGGACCTATCAATATAAAAGTAGTGGAGCAACCCTTTAAATTCAAATTAATACACAATTAACTGTTAATTCAACATAATTTTACTTTTCTTGGGTTGTGTCCCTTACACATTAGATGCCTTTCACTCTGGATTTGGATAAAACATCTTATTGCTATCTCTAACACAGAGAGAAGGGAGGAGAAAGCAAAGCGAGGCTGGAGCAGATCTCTAATAGATCCAGCTAGGAGAACGACCACATTCTGCAGCAGAGAAATGCCGGATTATTTTTACTAAAATATATCCATCAGCTTCTTCACCTTCAGGAGGTCATGATACAATTAAGGACACATTAATGCAATAAATGGTAATACACTGTGTGGTGAAAAAATAAATACGGTAATAATAATATAATAAACCTAATATCTTGGTTTCTGGGAAGAACTGAGTTTATAGCCAGGACTTACGCAGTACAATGACTGTTTGGCCATAAACCTCTCAGTACTGACAAATAGCTTTGTTTTGCAGTTGTTTGCTGTAGTAAATTAAGTTAATAGATTGTTTACTACGCACTCGGCAGCTCCGGCATCTTGTGACTTCATTTCAAGGATTAATATTTCAATTAAAACCTCACTGGGGTTTATAATTCATTGTTTGCCACAACCCCAGCCAGGATTGTAAATCACAACACAACGAGGCGGCTCCTGGTAAAAAAATAAAGAGGGTAATCGGTCTGGACATGCACACTCCTTACCACTTCTGGTGATGAAGCGGAGTCTGGTGGAACCGTTACCCGGGTCTCCGGTCTAGGGCAGGAAACAACATGACCAGTCTCCTGCACATTGGATTCACAAGCACTAGCGTTTGGTGGGGTGTAATAAGATGCGTGCATTTTGGAATCCATAAACAAAAATGTCTACTTCTAGCACCACCCTAACGTGGTATGCCAGAACAAACAAGGTATCACTTACCCACCTGAAACAATGGAGTTGTGTCTTCCCTCCTCCCTGGCTGCAAGATCGCGTGTTTGAGGGGTTGAGTGGAAGTCAGCATTTGCGATCCATCACTTCATTCAACTTGCCTGGTCACGATCTTGTGTTCAGGGAGAACAGGAGAAACATTCCCTCGTTGTGGTGATCAGTGGGGGGTTCTAGCAGGGGTGTAACTACAATAGGTACATGGGTTGCAATTGCACCCAAGCTCTGGGGCCTAGGGGGCTCCAAATGTCCCTTTGGCCAAGAAAAAGACGAAATTTATTAAAGATTTGCAATAATTGGGGGCCCCGTTGGAGCTTATGCAATGGGGCCTATGAGCTTGAAGTTACACCACTGGGTTCCAGTATCCATTTCACTCCCCCAAGCTGAGACTTTGTAGCTAGGACAGAGAGGGCGACCTAGTTTGGGTGATTGGTGGGACCTACACTGATCTCATAGTTAGGACCTTTCTCCAGTGGATGAGTAATAACTTGTTTACACTGGAAACTCCTTTAATTTAGGTTTACATTGACTATAATATTTTGCAATATTCATTTTTACTCACCAGACTGCTAAGGAATTAGCAGATCTTCAGGGTGCAGCTCCTAAGAACAGTACATTCATGGCCCTTACATTTTAGTGGCCCTGCCGGACATTAGGACTTTTTGATGGCTCCCAGAGTTGATTATGAGGGGGTGTTAGCAGCCGTACATATACTCACAATACAATTAACTTACCCCTTTAAGTAAAAATACAATGCAGCCTTCAAATAACTCCTCAGTATAAAATATTTCACTTTTTACATTTGCTTCCAAAAGAATAAGTGTTGTCGAAATCTGATAGAACTCGTGTGAGAACAAACTCCCCTGGAGGGCACGGATTAAAAAAAGAAAGCACGTCAGCCTGGCCGTGACCCAGCTGTACTGTATATGTGAATTATACCATGTGTTGCAATGTTGCAAAAGTATTCAACCCCCTAAAAAAAAAAAAAAAAAAAAAAACACACATCAACATTCAAGTGATCAAATATTTCCCTGTAATGCTCTTTGGTCTTCATTTTCACAGCTTTGTTTTAGATTTACGGGCTAACCAATGGTTCTTGAATGGGGGGAGGGAGGCGAGGATCTTTATGCAAAAATGCTGCCTCGTCAATGCCCAACTATTAGAGTAAAACCGTCAACATTTCTGAAGTTCAGTCCTGGAGTCGGTGTCCATTTTGAGGGGGGTTGGAGTCTGATTCAAATTGAGGAGTCAGAGTCAAGACGTTTGGCTTGCCAACTCCACAACCATGCTGGAGTGTTTAAGCCCTGCAACAACTCCATCCCTGACCCACTGAAACATTCTCTTTTAGCTGGAAGGTTACATAAACCCTGCCCATTCTTGCCGAGGACTCCCAGAAAATCAGGGAGAATTGGAAACTAAGTTAGCGGAACATATGTATTAGTTCATGAAGTTGTATACCAATGCAAGCGACAAGTACAGATCCTTGGTAGTCATTGTCAAATCTGTTTCTCATAGCCTCCATTGAGGGACAAAAGAACCATGGGTTAATATGATGCCACCAGGAGCCAACACTAAAAATATATACAAAAAAACAAACATTTCCCTCCACAACGCATCCAGGATATTTGAACTTGTTTCCAACCTACAGTGTGGTATCAAGATCAGCTACTACAGGGAGAAGCGCCTGTGTAGACATACCGTATGGAGAGCCGCTGTATAGAGATACCTTGATTGGTCAGAGGTCTATCCTGGTGTCAGTGGGTCCCACACGACTCCCAAAGGAAGTTGAAAGTTATGCACCCATGTTGGGTGGCTTGCATGTAAGAGGCATACCTGTTTCAGATTAATTTTATTCACCCCTCCCAGTTTTTGGTTTATTTTCCTTATGAATCAATGTAGCCATGTTCAAAGTATACAGTGCCTTGTGAAAGTATTTGGCCCCCTTGAACTTTTCAACTTTTTTCAAACATAAAGATATAAATTTTTATTTTTTTGTGAAGAATCAACAACAAGTGAGACACAATCGTGAAGTGGAACAAGACTCCAACAGGTTTTCTTCCAGGTTGGTCCTGTATTTGGCTCTGTCCATCTTCCCATCAATTTTAACCATCTTCCCTGTCCCTGTTGAAGAAAAGCAGGCCCAAACCATGATGCTGCCACCACCATGTTTGACAGTGGGGATGATGTTTTGAGGGTGATGAGCTTTGTTGCTTTTACACCAAATATATAGTTTTGCATTGTGGCCAAAACGTTCAATTTTGGTTTCATCTGACCAGAGCACCTAATTCCACATGTTTGGTGTATCTTTGAGAAATGGCTTTCTTCTTGCCACTCTTCCATAAAGGCCAGATTTGTGCAGTGTATGACTGATTGTTGTCCTATGGACAGACTCTCCCTCCTCAGTTGTAGATCTCTGCAGTTCATCCAGAGTGATCATGGGCCTTTTGGCTGCATCTCTGATCAGTCTTCTCCTTGTTTAAGTTGAACGTTTAGAGGGACCGCTGGGTCTTGGTAGATTTGCAGTGGTCTGATACTCCTTCCATTTCAATATAATCGCTTGCACAGTCCTCCTTGAGATGTTTAAAACTTGGGAAATCTTTTTGTATCCAAATCCGGCTTTAAACTTCACCACAACAGTATCTTGGACCTGCCTGGTGTGTTCCTTGGTCTTCATGATGTTCTCTGCACTTGAAACAGAACCCTGATGGTGGGTTTACACGTCCCGATATCGGCCCGATATCGTAGCCAACGACGCGGGAGCGCGCTTTTTGAGCGAGCTTTTCCCTGCATCGCCGGTTTAGACAGCCCGATATCGGGATACAAAGTACCGACGATGTGTACGCCCCCCAACCCAGAAACGACCATTTAACATGGGAGTGAATGGGTGACGTGGCAGTACACATCGGAGTTGGGCTGTCAGACGGGACGATGCGGCTACAACCGGCATCTGATATCGGGCGGTTGAATAGCACGCTCATTCGACCCCCGATATCGGTTTGCCATCGTTGCTGCATCGTATCGGATGTTCAGACCGTACAACGTAGGAACGATATCGGATCCAACTCACGAACCACGTGACTTTTGGTCGGAGTTGGACGCCGATATCAGGACGTATAAACCCACCATGAGACTATCACAGAGTAGGTGCATTTATACGGAGACTTGATTACACACAGGTGGATTCTATTTATCATTACCAGTCATTTAGGACAACATTGGATCATTCAGAGATCCTCACTGAACTTCTGGAGTGAGTTTGCTGCACTGAAAGTAAAGGGGCCAAATAATATTGCATGCCCCACATTTCAGTTTATTTGTTAAATGTATTCTTAGTTCCAGCCTCTAGATTATAGCGTATTAACCCATGGTTCTTGTGTCCCTCTATGAAGGATTGATACGAGAAACAGATTTCACAGTGAATACCAAGAATCTTTGTATGTCGCTTGCAGAAGTATACAACCACATGTGTTTTGAAACTAAATTTAATTTGGTTTTTGAAAAACTGCTAAAAAATAAAATAATTAAACTGTGAGTCTGATTAACTATTTTTAGGTCACATTATTTTGTAATAAAAATCCTGGTGGAACCAATATTTATTAAAGGGAATCTGTTTTTTGCCATCCTATCTGAGAGCAGCATAATGTAGAGACCAAGACCCTGATTCCAGCGATGTGTCACTTACTGAGTTGCTTGCTGTCATTTTGATAAAATTACTGTTTAATCTGCTGCAGATTTAGCAGTTTGTGAATATGCCGGACTACCAGACTAATGATAATCTCCAGATGATTAAACAGTGATTTTATCAAAACTACACTGAGCAGCCCAGTGACACGTCACTGGAATCAGGATCTCTGGTCCTATAGTATGCTGTTCTCAGATTAGGTTGCAAAAACCTGGTGGTAGATTCCCTTTAAGGGCGAGACAACACTCAGCAGGTGGTCGTACGTAGCTGAAACTCGACCCACCACGATCTTGTATGGCGGTGTACTTATATTTCACAATACTATGGCTATTGGCCTGTTGCAACTTGTGGCAGCACCATAAGTCCAATTTCTGGATCAACTTATTATCCTGATAAATGCACTGAATATTTTTGCAATTAGCAATATAGTGATTGAAATGACTTGTAGAGCATATACAGTTAGGGCCAGAAATATTTGGACAGTGACACAATTTTGGCGAGTTGGGCTCTGCATGCCACCACATTGGATTTGAAATGAAACCTCTACAACAGAATTCAAGTGCAGATTGTAACGTTTAATTTGAAGGGTTGAACAAAAATATCTGATAGAAAATGTAGGAATTGTACACATTTCTTTACAAACACTCCACATTTTAGGAGGTCAAAAGTAATTGGACAAATAAACATAACCCAAACAAAATATTTTTATTTTCAATATTTTGTTGCGAATCCTGTGGAGGCAATCACTGCCTTAAGTCTGGAACCCATGGACATCACCAAACGCTGGGTTTCCTCCTTCTTAATGCTTTGCCAGGCCTTTACAGCCGCAGCCTTCAGGTCTTGCTTGTTTGTGGGTCTTTCTGTCTTAAGTCTGGATTTCAGCAAGTGAAATGCATGCTCAATTGGGTTAAGATCTGGTGATTGACTTGGCCACTGCAGAATGTTCCACTTTTTTGCACTCATGAACTCCTGGGTAGCTTTGGCTGTATGCTTGGGGTCATTGTCCATCTGTACTATGAAGCGCCGTCCAATCAACTTTGCAGCATTTGGCTGAATCTGGGCTGAAAGTATATCCCGGTACACTTCAGAATTCATCCGGTTACTCTTGTCTGCTGTTATGTCATCAATAAACACAAGTGACCCAGTGCCATTGAAAGCCATGCATGCCCATGCCATCACGTTTCCTCCACCATGTTTTACAGAGGATGTGGTGTGCCTTGGATCATGTGCCGTTCCCTTTCTTCTCCAAACTTTTTTCTTCCCATCATTCTGGTACAGGTTGATCTTTGTCTCATCTGTCCATAGAATACTTTTCCAGAACTGAGCTGGCTTCTTGAGGAGTTTTTCTGCAAATTTAACTCTGGCCTGTCTATTTTTGGAATTGATGAATGGTTTGCATCTAGATGTGAACCCTTTGTATTTACTGTCATGGAGTCTTCTCTTTACTGTTGACTTAGAGACAGATACACCTACTTCACTGACAGTGTTCTGGACTTCAGTTGATGTTGTGAACGGGTTCTTCTTCACCAAATAAAGTATGCGGCGATCATCCACCACTGTTGTCATCCGTGGACGCCCAGGCCTTTTAGAGTTCCCAAGCTCACCAGTCAATTCCTTTTTTCTCAGAAAGTACCCAACTGTTGATTTTGCTACTCCAAGCATGTCTGCTATCTCTCTGATAGATTTTTTCTTTTTTTTCAGCCTCAGGATGTTCTGCTTCACCTCAATTGAGAGTTCCTTTGACCGCATGTTGTCTGGTCACAGCAACAGCTTCCAAATGCATAACCACACACCTGGAATCCACCCCTGACCTTTTAACTACTTCATTGATTACAGGTTAACGAGGGAGACGCCTTCAGAGTTAATTGCAGCCCTTAGAGTCCATTGTCCAATTTCTTTTGGTCCCTTGAAAAAGAGGAGGCTATGCATTACAGAGCTATGATTCCTAAACCCTTTCTCCGATTTGGATGTGGAAACTCTCATATTGCAGCTGGGAGTGTGCACTTTCAGCCCATATCTATTATATAATCACGAATGGATTTCTCGCAGGGTTTCTCGCTGCGACTCAGCGTGGTCATGTGGATACGAACGAAGCATTGGCCGCGCAGCGGCCATTGCGAGCAGCTCTAAGGCGACTCGCTATGCCCGCGCAGCGGGCATGGCGAGTCGCCTTAGCAGCGCGAAGCATTGGCCGCGAAGCGGCCATTGCGAGTCAGAGACTCGCTCTGCTAGAATCCCGATGCATTGTGCATCGGGCACCTATCTAGTTATATATATAATTGTATTTCTGAACATGTTTTTGTAAACAGCTAAAATAACAAAACTTGTGTCACTGTCCAAATATTTCTGGCCCTAACTGTATTCCTGGAAGATCATCTTATGGTACAAGACAGGAAGTAGACTTGAACGTGTCATCTATTTGAAGTAGCGTTTCTAAAAATCAAAAACGACTCTTTAACGAGCCTGGCCATATACCTTAGGAATTATGCCAGATCAGAACCTCAATTTGCAGAGATGCTGTTTCAGGGTAATAGCCCCTCATCAGTGCAAAGTATGAGATCTGATGTAGCCAGATCAGATTTCATACTTTGCACTGATGGACGGGCAAGTATTGTGTCTGCAAATTGAGGTTCTGATCTGGTATAAATACTAAGGCTCGTTAAAGAGTCGTTTTTGACTTTCAGGATTGCTACTTCCAATAGGTGGCACTAGAGTTCACCTACTCCTGCTCTGAAGAGACATTAGCATATAAATATATTCTATTTTCTCCTTATTTCCCCGATCTTGAAATCCTGTGCCACAGTATTTAGAGCAATGTATGACATCACTGGACGTTTTGTGGTTAACCCAGTTCTGCGGCGAGCCCCGGGAGCTTGGAGCGGAGCCTCTGGAGATAGACTGTACTGTACACACCGCTCAGAAAAACATAATGAGCGAGCACAATAAATTCCTGCGCTGTATTGCAATGGTTTGATCCGCCTTTTAGAGATAATGACTTGCATCAACTGTCACCTAAATACAACAGTGATCAAAGTATAAAGGCATTAATCACGGCTCGGTCATAAAACACAGAAAATAATTAAAGAAAACACACACCTAGATGATATCTCAATGAAAACCGAAACCCAATTCTTGTAAAATTAGCTAATTTTCAAAAACTAAGTGGATGTAAACATGTATTATTCTTTTAGTAAGTACGGATCATCGCCGGCGTTTCATGTCTTAAAAGGCCAGTTATGGAGAATTGTGCTTCCCTTTCATAAACAATAATACGTCAGCGACATAAGTAATTCCTGCGGAGCACTTGATTCGTCATACACGGGGAAGGTGTGTCCTTATCGCTAAATTACCAAGATCAAACATGGACTACTACGGTGCTTTGAAAAAATATTCCTACCCGGGAACATTCCCACAATTTTTCATGTTACACCCAGGGCAGCACCGTCCATTGGACAATGTGAGCCCTCAGGCTCAGGCGGCAAGGAGACAGGGGGAGCGGCAGAGCTGAAGGGGGTGGCGCCTGCTGCTACACTCAGCTCAGCCTGGATGGCAGCAGGCCTCACACCTGTCCCGCGGGCGGCCGCCGCCAACAGCACCCCCCCACACACACCTGCGGCTGCCAACAGCACACCCCCCTCCCCCCACACACACACACCTGCGGCTGTCAACAGCACCTCTCCCCCCCTTCCCCGGCTCCTCGACTGCAGCTCAGGCGGCAGGGAGGCTTTGTGCACCCCTGGTTACACCCACAAAAACTTAAATGTATTTCATGGTGATTTTATACCATATACGGTACCAACACTAAGTAGTATTTGGGAAGTATAAAGGAAATGATACTTGGTTTTCTAAATATTTGAAAAAAATGTAAATCTGAAAATTGTGAGGTGCATTTGTATTCAGCCCCCTGCGTCAATACTCTGTAGGATCACCTTTCCCTGCAGTTACTGCTGCAAGTCTTTTGGGGGATGCGTCTACCAGCTTTGCTCATCTAGAGGCTGAAAGTTTTGTGCATTCTTCGTTATAAAATAGCCCTCGCTCAGTGAGATTGGAGGGAGAAGTTTGTGAACAGCAATTTTCACAACATGTCACAGATTCTTAATGGGATTTAGGTCTGGACTGTGACTGGGCCATAAACGCACATGGATATGCTTTGATATCTGGCTGGATGATTAGGATCATTGTCCTACTGGAAGGTGATCCTACGCCCTAGTCTGAAGTCTATTGCGACCTCTAACAGGTTTCCCTCCAGGATTGCCCTGTATTTTAGCTCCATCAAGTTCTCATCAACTCTGATCAGCTTCCCTGCCCCTGCTGAAGAAAAGCCTCCGCACAGCAGGATGCTGCCTCCACCATGTGTGACGATGGGGAGGGTATTTTCAGGGTGATGTGCAGTGTTCGTTTTCCACCACAAATAGTTATTTGCATTTAGCCCAAAAACATCTACTTTGGTCTCATCTGAGCAGAGCACATTCTTCCACATGCTCGCTGTGTCCACTACATATCATGTGAAAAAAGGTGCTCTGGCGCAATCTTGCTTCTTATTCATAGAGGTGTTAGCTGTCACTGTAATCTTGCCTCTAAGGATAAACTGTCATAAACTCTATCTGAATGTACAGGTAACAGGCGTCTAAACAAGCTCAGGTGGATTCTGTAAAAATTACTAACTTAGTATTTTTTTTAAATAGAAATTGTATGAAAAAAATATTGTAATTAAAAAATAATATGCAACACAAAAACATGATTTAACTACTTCCAGAACATAACACCCATAGACTTTACACCTCCGGGTAGTCTCACTCCGACACTGCAATGGCATTCTAAGGGTATGTGCCCACATAGTGGTTTAACGTCGGTTTAGTAGCGAAAACCGCCGGCGATTTAGCATAGGTTTTATTTAAATTTATGTAAATCCTAAGCAGCGTTAGGACTTAAAAGTAACCCTATGTAATTTAGAAACCGCTGTGCACACATAGTCGATTTATGTGAGCGGATCTGCCAAAGGTTGAGCGGTTTCCTAGCGGTTTAGGAGCATACAACATGTCAATTCTTCTCGGCGGTTTTTGATCGTTTCCATGAACAAAATCCTCCATAGAAAACCGCTTTTAAAACTGGGAAAACCGACTGAAAAGCGCTGTGCACACACTGAAAAAACCGCTGGGAAACCGGTGGAAAACAGCTGGAGACTTCAGAGCTCAAAACTCTAGGCTCCTGCAAATTTCCACCGGTATACTGACGGTTTGAACGTCACTAAACCACTATGTGGGCACATACCCTTAAGATACATATACCGTGTTTCCCCGAAAATAAGTCACCCCCGAATATGTCAGGGCAGGGCTGGCGCGTAATTTGCCAATATAAGTCATACCCCGAAAATAAGACAGGGTGACTTATTTTCGGGGAATATAAGACAGGGGACCGCTACAGTGCCATTTTTTGCCCATTGCATATTACCTGTATCCCCGCTGGCCCCGCTGTCCTCCGTGGGCAGCCCTCAGGTGCAGCCGCGGGTCCGCTGTCCCCCGTGGGATCCCCTCTGCCCTCAGGTGCCGCAGGTAACCCCGAGGGCATAGGGTTAATCTTGTCCCCCCGGCCTGACGTCACCGCTGCTGGCAGGAGCTTCTGATTGGCCAGCAGCTCGAGTGCTGATTGGCCAGAAGCTCCTGCATGAAGAAGCAGCTGGTCAACGCCCTGCACCGCGGAGGAATCCATAGCCCGAGGCCGCCATTAAAAAGTAAGGAAGTTTCCTTGATTTGCCCATTAAAACCGCAATTACGCCGCACAGCCGACTTGCGGCCGGCTTGCAGCACACTTGCGGCAGGTCCCCATACAATGTACGGTACTGTATGGGACACTTGCGGCAAGGTGCGGTTACCGCACCTCTGCCGCACCTTGCCGCAAGTGTCCCATACAGTACCGTACATTGTATGGGGACCTGCCACAAGTGTGCCGCAAGTGTGCCGCAAGTCGGCCGCAAGTCGGCTGTGTGGCGGAATTGCGGTTTTAACCGTACTGTGCTGGGGGCTGCAGTGGCATAATGTATGGGGCTGGGACCCCATGGGACCCCATGGGAGGCTGCAGTGGGATAATGTATGGGGGCTGCAACCCTACGGTATGGGAGGCTTTGTGGGATACTGTATGGGGGCTGCAACCCTACGTCATTTTTTTTTTTATATAAGTCATACCCCGAATATAAGACAGGGTGGGACTTTTTCAAAGTAAAAAAATAGGGGGGGAACAAGAGGCGCAATAGTGCCCTATCACTAGTGACACTAATGTATGCGGTGGGTATGAATTCACTCACCTAGCACAGTTGTGAGACCCACAACTGGTGTAAAAGCATTTGGCATTAAATGCAGCTGCTGCAGGACTTCCACCTTCCACATGCACGTGGGAATCATCCAGAAGTTACCTCAGGGGAAATGGTGTATCAGTGTCCGCGCTGCTGAAATCCCAAGAAAACGATCCGGAAACCATATGTAGGTTGCATCAATCATCCATTTATTCCTTTCCTACACGTTTCAACACTGTCCTAGTGTCTTCCTCAGGGATATCCTGTGATATCCCTGAGGAAGACACTAGGACAGTGTTTAAACGCGTAGGAAAGGAATAAATGGATGATTGATGCAACCTACATATGGTTTCCGGATCGTTTTCTTGGGATTTCAGCAGCGCGGACACTGATACACCATTTCCCCTGAGGTAACTTCAGGGTGGGACTTTTGGGGGTAAAATTAATATAAGACACTGTCTTATATTCGGGGAAACACGGTAGTTCCCATAGAGAAGGCAGAGGCGGTTTATTACCGTCTGTGCCTTCTCCATTGCTGTATACACAGTGCTAAACAAGTGCTGTGTAGGTAGTAATAGGAAGTGTTAAAGGCCTGTGACCGGGAGTAGACGCTGCTGAAGACCTAGGCAGCTCATGCTGCCAGCAGGCTACATTATCCATATAACTGAGGCTAATATACCATCCTCTGTTACAAGGGAAAAAAGATAATACAAATATTTTAATATTTAAATGCCCTTTCAAAGGTTTCTTATGACCTTTTGAAGGGCACAATGTGTAAAAAAAATGTAAAAAAAAGTTTAAAAAATAAATAGATTAATAAGAAAAATCAACTGTCAATCCAACATCGCTGTCACTAGTACTGTGCAGTATAAAGAAAATATTCTAGTGGTTGTTTGTGGTCATATAAAATGTATTTTTTAAATGGGAAAAATAGACACTTGGTTCTCTTATTTTTCCACCAACATCACCCAACATCAGAAAAAAAAAGAGAAAAAAATGACATAAAAATTACATCCCACGTATGATGAAAAAAGATGCAAAAAATTACTTGAACATATAAATGAGAAACTTGTATGTCTCTCTAAACCAAATATATGAGAACAAACTAAATAGAAAACGAAAATGTAATGGCCTGGTCTTGAACTTTTTAAACGATAGCTTATTTTCAATGATATCTTAGCATAGATAATCAATATTACATGTCCAGACAATGCCCTACACTTGCAAAAAGGACCCAATGTTTGAATTCCCATATTTATATTATACAGTCTGTGCTTGGAACACAATATCAGGCCAACAGTGACATAAAACAACAGCCTCCTAGATCAGAGGGTCAAGAGCACTAGTGTATGGCTACATTCACACTTGGTGGTTTTTGTTTGCTGACCTGTCTTTGCAGTGACTTGGGCATCCAGCAAAGTCAATGCATTTCAAAAATTTCTCATTCAGACACAACATTTTGTGAGGATGCGTATTTTTGGCTCAAAAATGGATCCTCACAAAGAATGAGCATGTCAGTTTGTGTGGCGTTTTCTGCTGCGCTAATTACTCACCTCCCCGCGATCCCACGGTGACCTCCGGTGATGTCCTCATCCCGAGAGGCTGCAGGACCTGTGAGTTGTCTTGCACTCAAAGAAAAAAATGTTTCGCACCACTGTTTTTCCTTTTAGATGTACAGCAGATATCTAGCTGCTTATAGACAAGAATAATCCATCATATGAGAGTGGCTAATGGCTAACAGGTGGTCCTCACTTAGTTAAAGAGTTTGTAGAAACCATGGCAAAAAAGGAAAAGTGGCACTCACCGTGTCTACGCCTAAAACGACTTCTTTATTGCATGCCTTTTAAAATACGGGCAGGTACAGAGGGATGTTCACAGCATTACATACCTGATTACAGCTGTCTTGTGCTGATTTAACACTTCAACAGGTCCTCCTTGAGAGGATGCTGAAGTGCTTAACCAGCACGAAATAGCTGTAATTCCGGTATGCTATGCCGTGAACATACCTCGGTATCTGCCCATATTTTAAAAGACATGCAATAAAGAAGTCGTTTTACGCATAGACACGGTGAGTGCCACTTTTCCTTTTTTTTGCCTTTGAGTTGTCTGTTCGGTAGGACCTATGTCACTCAGTAATATGGTGCAGTGCAAGGTCCTAGAAGAACCGAACAGACAAGTCACAGGTCCTGTAGCCTCCCGTGATGAGGACATCACCGGAGGACATCGTGGGATCGTGGGGAGGGTAAGAAAAGGTATGTGTGTCCTATGTCTGTCCCCCGAAAATGGAGCAAAAAAAGCAACATAAACGGATGATGCGTTTGAGATGTTTTCTTTGCAAAAAGAGGGTCAGTTTTTTGCACAGAAACAGCACCAAAAACGGATACTCACAAAATGCAGAAAAATTGCTGTGTGTGAATGCAGCCTTAGGGGATAAAAAGCACTAATGGGCAGATAGTTGCTAATTACCTCCTTGTTGTGACTAGCACCATTCTTTGCCAGCACAAAGCAGTCACAGACCACTCCTGCCAGTGATTCAGCCGCTTCTGTTGACGTCCCGTCAACAAAGAAGTGGCTTCTTATCCACTGTGCACCGTTGACAGGGTGGGACTTCAGACGTCATGCTGATTGACAGCCGGCTCCCCACAACCTAACAGGCTATGATGAAACTGGCTCTGGAACTCTTGAGAGGAAGAACAAGAATTATCACTGCTGCAGAGGATAAGTTAATCAGAATTGCCAGCCTAGAAAAAACAATTTGACAGCAATTCAGATAAGTCATCACAAATGATGGGAGGACTAAATGGATTTCTTGCGCTGCCCTTCTGAAGTAATGCAGAAGAAGAGAAGTCCACAATCCAGAGTTACTAAAATCTGTGGTTTATTCTACGTGATTCAAAGTCTTCACTGGCTTCTTCATCAAGAAAAAGAC
Source organism: Allobates femoralis (assembly GCA_033576535.1). NCBI lineage: Eukaryota > Metazoa > Chordata > Amphibia > Anura > Aromobatidae > Allobates > Allobates femoralis. The sequence goes on along the minus strand of JARQOC010000002.1, from coordinate 693,757,655 downwards.
CACAAACATATATTTGGCTTTAAAACACAGAATAAACCATAGTTTTAATAAATCTCTAGATCATGGACCTCTCTTCTGCATTACTTCAGAAGGACAACGCAAGAGATCCATCCACTCCTGTTTATCATCTCTTTTACTCTTGAGTCTGAAGTAACCTTATATTACATGTGTTTAATAATTCTATGTGCTCAGTTTTATTACCCAGCATACCTTACTGATCATTAATGATGCCCTGATATCAAGTAGCAGTGGCACATCTCAATATTAACTGCCCAGAAGAGACTGCAACAACTAGGCCTTTATAGTCAGATAGCTGCAAAGAAGCCACTACTGAGTAACGAAAACCCATAAGTGTTTGGGCCAAGGAACACAAGGGCTGTAAATAGGTTCAGTGGAAATCTGTACTATTATCTGATAAGTCAAAATTGTTTGTACCAACCGCTGTTTTTGAGAGAAGGAGAAAAGGTTGAGTGGATGGTTTCAACATGTGTGGCACCCACCTGTCTATTTTGAAGCAAGGGGAGATGCTATGGTGTGGGTTTGCTTTACACAATAACTGTTGACAATTTATTCCAAATTCAAGGCATATTTACCATGGCATGGAAATGTGAAGAACGTAGGAGGGCAACAACCCAGCAGCAGAACCGCTACCTCCTCCTCTGTGCAAGGAACAGTGGAAAATGACCTCCAGCAGCCACTAGCATCCATGTGTCTGCTCAAACTGTGAGAACCAGACTCTGCTGCCCGCAACATCCTGACCAGTTCGCAGTGGGTCACTAATCGTGTGGGGAGACATTTCTTTGGAGGGCTGCACAGCCCTCCATGTGCTAGCTAGAAGTACCCCGACTGCCATTAATTACTGGGATGAGAACCTCAGACCTAATGTGAGACCATATGAAGGTGCAGTGGGCCCTGGGTTCCTTCTGATGCATGACAATGCTAGGCCTCATGTGGCTGAAGTGTGTCAGCAGCTCCTGCTGGCCTGCCCATTTCCCAGACCTGAATCTAATCGAGCCTATTTGGGACATCATGTCTCGTACCATTCAGCACACTACATTGCACCACAGACTGGTCAGGAGTTGACTGATGCTTTAAGGGAGGAGATGCCTTAGGAGAACATCCGCCACCTCGTCAGTAGCATGCCCAGGCATTGTAGGGTGGTCATACAGGCAGGTGGAGGCCACACACACTAGAGCCTCCTTGTCTTGAGACATTTCCACTGAAGTTGCATCGGCCTGTAATTTGATTTTCCACTTTTATTTTGAGTATCATTCCAAATCCAGACCTTCAGGGGATATTACGTTTGATTTACATTGATCATTTTTACAGTTTATTGTTCTCAACACAGTTAGGCTACTTTCACATGTAGCGTAATTTGTGCGTATTCCCGCATAAATCCAGTGATTTAAAAAGCTGGAAATGCCTTCTACCTTTTGCTGATAGGCATGCAGACACCGTGTTTTTCTGTGTATTTTTGCACTGCAAAAGCGCGCGCAAAAAAATTAACATAGCAATTTTTTGCGCTTTTTCCGGCGCTCTTTTTCCATCGGCTACATGTTGAAATGGCCTCAGGAAAAGTACGGCGTATGCATGCAGTCACGCTTTTTTGCGCAGAAACTACACAGTACATGGCCAAATACGCCGCATCTGAACGTAGCCTTAAATATATAATGAATAAAGAAGATCTGCAACTGGAATATTTAATTCATTGACTGAATATTAATATCATTATGTAGCATTTAAGCGTTCCCTTTTTTTCAGCAGTGTACATAATGTGAATAGGGATTTTTTTTCTAAAAAATGTTCTCTTCATAATTAAATAGCAATACTCAGTAGTAGAACTTTTTCAAAGCATAAAAATGTCATAAACGTTCCACACATGACAAATCAATACTATTGTGGTAACTCCTTTGTGCCCTACTTCTAATGAACACTTCTCAATGTCCTGGCATCATACAAAGTAACACCCAGAGCTAACACTTCACATTGTGCTGCTGTCACGTCTCACGATTGTCTGCTATGAGGACACCTAATTAGAACAGCTCCTGGGTAAACTTGCCACACTTTTGAGGTTACATTCTGACTGTAAACAGTAAATGTAGATCTTTATGACTATTATGAACCCATTTTACATTATATTTTTTTTGCGTAACACTAGAAATAAATAGCATCACGAAAAGAAAGGAAAATCACTGTTTCACTTTATTTACAAATGTACACATTGCCTTATATCTTATGGATGGGAATCTGTAAAAATCAGCAAAATGATTTAATTGGCTCTATTTTATTTATTTACCCTTAAAACGTTCTGTCTCCAGATCTCACAATACAAACTACATACACGATTGAACTCTTAGAACTGATTAGACTTTTGTAATACTTTGGAAATTCTGTACAAACTCATATTCTGGCTACCTAACCTTACAGATCCTCAGAGTACTGTTTAGTGTGGTGTAGGCTCAGCGCTAACCAAGGCCCCAACCTATGGCTTGAAGTGAATGGAGATACCAATCTGTATGGTTAACCCTTTTTTGGGATGTTTATTTAAAAAAACTGGTGCATTAAAATAATTACATATCTAGTAATATAGTGCTAGCTTAAGACTAGTTCACTTAGGGTGGCTTCACACTGGCGTTTGTGTCTGCATGCTGATGGCATGCAGACACAAACGCTGTCAAAAGCAGTGTTGAAATGATGTGTCTGCAGCGGAGAATGTCCGCCTGCGGACACATCACTAGGGAGCCCGGCAGCCAATCGGCGCTGTCCGGGGGCGGGCCGGAGGAGGAGTTCAGCGCCGGAGATCTCCTCCTCCCGGCCGCCGGTAAGCACCGGGACTGTCGGCGGGGAGTACAGCTGATCTGAGAGCTGTTTGAATCTTCCCGCGCCGACACCGAGAGGAGATGTCGGCGCGGGAAGATTCAAACAGCTGTCACATCAGCTGTACTCCCCGCCGACAGGTCCCGGTGCTTACCGGCGGCGGGGAGGAGGAGGACAGCAGTGGCTCAGCTGATCTCCCGGTGGCCGTCGGTGAGCTCCTGTCACATCACCGGCGGCCACCGGGAGATTTTTCAATGGGTCCGCAGCGTTCTCCAGCGCTGTCAAGCGCTGAACACTGCGGACCCATTGAAGACAATGCATGTTTTGTGCGCTTGGGGACGCTTGCCGATTTTCCAAGCTCCCCGAGCGCACAAAAAATGCAACATGCTGCGTCCCGGGCGCGGATGCTGGACACCGGAAGGAGCAGATATCGTCCGCATCCGCACCCGAACGCTGCAAACGCAGGCACTATGCGTTCCAATGTTAAACATAGGAACCGCAGTGCGCATGCGTTTGACTGCGTATGGGAACGCAGCATACGCTGCTTTCCCATACGCAAATGTGAAGGCAGCCTTAAAACGTTAAAAACAGATTGTTAAAAGCTTAAGAAATCTATAATACAGATATTTTGCTTATGGCATTTTGTTCCCCGTTTTTCATTCCCTCACTCTGGTGTTAGTTATTTGGAGGTGATGACCCTTCGGGTATTGGAGTGGCCTTGCGTGCCTCACGTTAAGCTGAAAGCTGATAAAGCCATGTAGATTCTTGGTGGGATATTTTAGCGATGTAGTTACCTCCCCTCCAGTGTTTCTCCACTGTTTGGATTGCTAGAAAAATTAATCCCTTGCTGCTTGGATAATGCTGTTCTTTAAAATGTTTGGACAGGGGATGGCCTAAAAATCCCTTTCTTCTATTGCGGATGTGTTCCGTTATTCTGGCTGATAGGGTACATATGGTTCTTCCCACGTACATCTTTTGGCATGGGCATATGATTGTGTAGACGCCTCTAGATAGACAGGATAGGTGTTGTTTAAGCTCAAAAGATATCTTACCATTGGAGTTTTTAAATTCTGTAATTACTTCCTAGAGGTGTTAGATGACCGGCAGTTTGAGCATTGTCTACAATGTCTGAACCCTGCTTGTGTTCTGTTTAGTTCATTTCTAGTTGTTATCTTAGTGGCTATGGCTTTACAGCTTGGGGCTACTTGTTGACAGACTGAAGTGGCTTTCTTGAAGATGAATCTAGGTTTATCT
>JARQOC010000002.1:693724207-693753484 GCA_033576535.1 Allobates femoralis | reverse complement strand
TTTTTCATTTTTTTCCAAAAGCCGGTTTTGGGGCCCCAGTTTCGGTAAATAAAAAACCTATGGGAAAATTAAAAAAGGGGAAACACGGTACTCACCTGGCTTTCCAGCAGTTTAAACCTTTAAACAATCCCTTGAAGCTAGCTCCATTGTTCATAAACTATCAGATCCTCAGAGCCCCTCCTCCCAGCTGAAATCTTACACTGCTCAGTACAAGCTGCAGCTGTCAATCAGGATGCGTCAGTGGAGACTGAATTCACTTGGACTCATAAGCATTACAGGGCCATTCTAACATGTATTGTCAAAGGATCTACAACTTTTTAAGGGTAAATTAATTAGAATTCATACTTTGTAATATTACAAAGTGTGAACTCTAATTTACCCTCAAAAACCTTTGAAATAAAATGTTACAAGATATAGGGTTTTAAGAAAAGGAAATATAACACGTCTGGGTGTAATGTTCCATGGACATCAATATAGCACATTATCTCATTCATGCTCAGCCTTTGAGCAATCCGGCTGTCATGTGAGTCTTCAGACAATGATAAATAATGTTATTGAATCACAAGCAATTCTCATTTTCCCAAATCTATTCATTTTCCTTTTATTACCTTTGAATAGAATAGCAGACACAAGCTTACAATTTCATGTTTGAAGAACAAATGCTAAGTCATAACGTGATTTAAATGACACGTATAAAGGGAATCTGTCAGTAGGCCCCAAGTAACCAATCTATATGGGCATGTAGGTCATAGAGAGTTGAATAAAATGATAACTTGATAGTCGATGTCCTATTTCAGAGAAATTTACATTTTTTTAAATATGTAAATGAGCTTTTTAAGATCTATGGGCCGGACATAGGTCTCTCTAAGAATCTGCCTCCAAAGCTATTGTAAATTAAAGGGGGTGTTACCAGTGTGAGGCATGTAATGACTGATACTTTTTTCCCCTGCCCTCTAAGCAGAGCTGTGTATTGTTATAGCTAACACAGCACAGCAGAGTTCAATTTTGTCTCATTACAAACACATTTGCAGCTGCAGCTCTCCCCTTTGCTGTCAGCTCGGTTGTGGAGCTGTGCCTGACTACAATCAACACTTTTTTAGCTTTCATCTCATATAGCCATTGTGGGGGGAGAAGTAGTATACAATAGCCGAGCAGACAGCACTTTGAGATGAGAGCTACAATGCAGATGTTTGTAATGAGACATTGTTCTGCTGTTTCCACCTCCCCACGCGCTGCCTGTGAGATGGAAGCTGAGAAATGTCAGTTGTAATCGGGTACGGCTCTGCAGGTGAGCTGACAGCTCTACGAGAGGGCAACTGGAAATGTGTTTGTAATGACACAACGATCAGTTCTGCCAAGTATAACAAGTCAGTCATTACATGTCTCACACTGGTAATGTCTCCTTTCATTTATAATATTCTCTGGAGGCAGATTCACAGGCAGATCAGTATCTGACCCATGTATCTTAACAACTCATTTAGATATAGGGAAAACTTGGATTTCTCTAGAATAAGACATTGGATCACAGATATCATTTTATTCATCTTCCTATGCCCTTATAGACGGCCTAGGAGAGTTAATCCTACTGACAGATTCCCTTTAAAGGATACAAGTCAAAAGTGGAAGCTGGAAGAAAATTTAGAGAGTTGCCCATCATTTTATAGACTGCACTTATATTTGGTAAAAATAAATAGTGCACAAAAATGGACATGTGTTCTGAAAGATGTCACTGAAAAAATATTTTTTTTTGCTTAAAAAAATGGAGAGGCTGGTCTGCCGTCTATTCAGTTTCTCCTTGCCTTGTAGTTTGCCCAGGATGAAAGCAAAGACCCAAGTCCCCCATTCTGGTGAACTACGCTAGGTTTACACACATACTGTACAGTGGTCTCTGTTGAGCGCTATGTCGGGGTTTCTCACGAAATCACTGAAAAAACACGATTCTGAAAGAAAACCCAGAGACATTCAGCTTATTGAAGCTAAAAGGAGAGGTCACAAACATTTCCAATTCTGTGATCCACATTCTGCTCCCGTCCCCCTCACAAGATCCCGATATATGAGATGCACCTTGTCGTGGTTATCGGGATCATATGCATTGGCCAATACATTAGCTTAGTATTGATTCAAATATAATTCAAATTACCTAGCAATAATGCTAGGTCATATTTTCTCTGTTCCATTTTGCAGTAAGCCAATTATATTTTTCCCTTGTCTCTAATGTCCTGTCACAGTAGTGGCACCCAGATTCACCATTACCGGTAAAATGACAGACAAAAGCTTTTCCACAGAGATCACATTGAGCACCAAGCTGGAAGATAATCACAGGCCACTCATGATGGACTTGTGAGCCACATGTGGCTCCCGTGCTACAGGTTGGGGATCTCTGATCTACGGCCTCCATACTGGAAGTATTCATCTTTTTTAAACATGAACAAAAACATGGCTGACCACCTGGCCTTATGGCTTCAGCAAGTGGGACCCACAGCTATCAAACAGTTATCACCAATCCAGTGTATATGGGATCATTTGTCTAGGCTAGAATACGCTCATAATGAAGTGAGATTTTACTCTGTCTTGGTATTCCCCTATTTGTACAAACTAGGAGGACACCAGAGAAGACACTGAAACTGTGCATTATTAAAGGTAATCTGTCATCAGGATTTCTCTATATAAGCCGTCACCACCCTGTTTAGTCTCTTAATATATTCTTGACAAACCTTGTATATCACTCTGGCAGAGCCCCATACTTTATATATAAAAAAATAAAGCTGTACATTTGTCCAGCACTGCATTCTTAGTTTACGTGCCCACAATGCTTTTTACCTGCATCCTGCACACATCGTCCTTCCTCCTGCGGGGAAGACGGTGATCTCTGCGGGTGAACGCAGCCACCCTGTGCCCATGGTCAGCGTTCTAAGCTTTTGGCTCTATTTTCCCGCTAAGATCATATCCAACTCCACAGCAATAAATTGACATGCTGCAGCTTGGGAAGCTGCCATGCGAGTCAGTTTACGTTGTAGAGAAGACAGGCACAGTCAGCATGGGATTTCTCTAAATGCCATCCACTATGCTTGTACTGTACAATGCAGCAGTTTGGATGCAGCGATAACACGCTGTGTCCACTCCATTGCAAACACTGATAATGGGCGTTGGGTGGTCCAGCGGGTGACTCTGGATTGTGCTCCACGCCTCCTCTCTTCCTTGTAACGCTGCTCTTCCATTTACGATCGATGTAGGCCATGCCGTCCACAAATCTGGCCTCACCTGAGGGGCAGCGTTACAAGACAAACACGCCTCAGTACACATTACAATCCAGCACAAGTCTAATGACTCAAAGATCCCTGTAATACTGTTATTGGATCATTAGGGGCTTTTGTCCATCACGTGAAACAAGAACAAATAAGAACAAACAAGCAGGTAGTTGCTAACTGCCTGCTTGTTCTGCCCTGTGCAGATTTCTGCTGGCACCGATCGTTCTTGCTGGTGATTCTGCGTCTTCTGCTGATGTCATATCGACAGAGCAGTAACTTCCCTTCTACTCCGCTTTGTTGACAGGGCGTGACTGCTGAAGTCATGCTGATTTTGAGCTGGCTCCCAGGTGCCTAACTGCAGAGCCAGCTGTCCATCAAAATAATGTTGTCTGTCACGCTCCATCTATAGTGAAGCCCAAAAGATGAAGCGCTGCTCTATTGATGTGAAGTCGACAGGAGCGGTCTGTGTCTGCTCTGAGCCGCCACTGAATAGAACAGGCAGGTAGTTGCTAACTAGTTAGAAACTACTTGCCTGTTAGTTTTTTGGCTCATGGTAAAATAATAATTTAGTCCTGATTAACCCCTTTAAGTAAAGATATTCAATCAGTATCATGCCTTTTTGGCAGGAGTCATTGAACGCTACGTTGACTGTCCCAGATTGTCTCCACATTTGTACAGACACTTACAGTCAGGCATGTGATCTGTCCAAAACCTGCGCAGATGTGGACCACCCAGACACACAGCTGGAGAAGTGGTCAAGTGGATAAATCATGTGACTTCAGCTATTATTGTGAGGATCATCATCAGTCATTGGTAATTCAGCACATACATGGGCAGCTGGTAACGGCAGCTGGTGATGGCAGCTGGTGTCTGTTATTACATAGATGGGGTAGGATATAAAGATATTTATTACGGTACTTTTTAGACTTTTAGAATCAAAACGTGATCTGACACCTGTATTTCCAGAATCAACAGACTGACGTGGACCACACCAATCTGATCTGATGTTCCAGGTCAATATTAGTCCTGGAAAAATTCCTTTAACAGTTTATTTTCCTTTTAATTGTTTATTTATATGAATATTTGATTCACTAAGCCGAATACGTGTGGACATATAGTCACTTATAAGTGTCTCACACACCCAGTTATAGAGAAAGCCAACATGATGATTAATATGTCTAAGCAAGTCTATCCAGTTTTCAATAGGCTTATAACAAGGTAATTATAAAATTAATAAAAACAAAACAATACAAGTAAAATGTTGTATCCTCTCAAATTTAGCAGTGGAGATTGATTAATAGTGATAGATGAAGTTGTACAATGATGCTGGAATAGATGGAGCCATTTCATTCAGGGGCGAATGTACCATTGGGGTTACCCGCTGATATGAAGCTCCTAGGGTAAACACTAGGGGCAGTGAATGATTATATAGTTATCTCCCAATTAGACCAATTGTAGCTGTATACATTCCTATGAAATGAGCTCCCACCCTCCCCAGTGGTGTCTATACGCAGCCAGGAATTTATCATCCACCTCCCACATTTTTTAATTCCTTCTAAAAAGGAAGAATTTGTATGTCCTATGTGAGATATATAAAACTGAGCCTGGGGGTGCCAGCTGTGTTATACAGCCAGCATTAACAGCAGCAACCAGGACTGGCTCTGATTGCTCCTGTCTAGCCATTTGAATTTCATGGCATCTTTGACAGTGATATTTAAATGGAATTATTTTGGGACCAAATAGTTCAGGCAGCTATTGGCTGATAGGTTACCATTGCACAGGGGATCTACTGAAGGTTACAGTCACTAACAAATTAGTATGTAATGCAAAATAAAGTACAGTACAAGCGATCAGACAGATCACAGGTTCAAATTTCCTTGGGAAACTAAAACAAATAGAAAAATTAAAGGGGAGATTAAAATAAATAAATAAATAAATAAATATTGAACTGTCCCTGTACTCACACATAATAAAGATTAGATACCTAGTACAGTTCTATTATCTTTAGAAGCCTTTTTATTCAGATGTACAGAAGCCGCTCCTTACCCCTCCTGTCTGGAACGTTGCGTCACTCACCAGTGTGCATGCTCCTGGTGATAGCTGCAAGAGCAGGGGAAGTGACGTCCCAGAAGCTGCCTGCTGTGATTATCAGTCTCCTGGTATCTGCTTCCCAGCCGACATGAACATACCCCCTCTTCTTCCCATAGATGCAGATACAGTGGGGAAAAAAGCATTTAGTTAGCCACCAAATGTGCAAGTTTATTCCAAATTTTGGTGGAAAATGAGTATTTGGTCAATAGTTAATATCAATACTTTGTTCTATATCCTTTGTTGGCAATGACAGAGGTGAAACGTTGTCTGTAAGTCTTCACAAGGTTGGCACACACAGTAGCTGGTATGTTGGCCCATTCCTCCATGCAGATCTCCTCTAGAGCAGTGATGTTTTGGACTGTCGCTGGCAACACGGACTTTCAACTCCCTCCAAAGATTTTCTATAAGGTTTAGATCTGAAAACTGGCCATGCCACTCCAGGACATTTAAATGCTTCTTACGAAGCCACTCGTTTGTTGCCCTGGCGGTGTGCTTGGGATCATTGTCATGCTGAAACACCCAGCCATGTTTCATCTTCAATGCCCTTGCTGATGGAAGGAGGTTTGCACTCAAAATTTCACGATACATGGCCCCATTCATTCTTTGATGTACACAGATCAGTTGCCCTGGTCCCCTGGCAGGAAAACAGCCTCAAAGCATGATGTTGCCACCCCCATGCTTCACAGTAGGTATGGTGTTCTTTGGATGCAACTCAGCATTCTTTCTCCTCCAAATTGTGTGTCTACCAAACAGTTCTACTTTGGTTTCATCTGACCATATGACATTCTCCTAATACTCTTCTGGATTATCCAAATGCTCTCTAGCAAACTTCAGACGGGCCCAGAGATGTAATGGCTTAAGCAGGGGGACATGTCTGGCACTGCAGGTCAGAGTCCCTGGCAGTGTAGTGTGTTACTGATGGTAGCCTGAGTAGTGCGTTACTGATGGTTGGTCCAAGCTCTTTGCAGGTCATTCACTAGGTCCCCCCATGTGGTTCTGGGATTTTTGCTCACCATTCTTGACATCATTTTGACCCTATGTGGTGAGATTTTGCACGGAGCCCCAGATTGAGGGAGATTATCAATAGTCTTGTTCGTCAATGGCAGTTAGGCAGCAAGGAGCTAGCGGTCAATCAGCTTGACATCGGCAGCGACGCCCCATACACAGAGCAGAGTGGAAAAGAAGCTGTGTTAACAATGTGGCATTACCGGAAGCTATAGAATCACCGGCAGAACAGTCTGTGACCACCCTGAGTTGGCAGCGATCGGCACCGGGTTTACAGGCGGGTATGGTAGGTAGCAAATAAAGAAAGTCCCAGATAACCCCTTTTATGAAAAAGTTGTAAAAAAAAAATAATTATTATTATAATTTAATAGTTTGATAGATCACACTTTTATTGTTTAATTCATACATTAAGGCACCCCTCCAGTGTTTTTTTTTTATTTCACAGTTGGAGTGGTGTGTTAAATGTAAGTCCCTGCCCCCTGTCTTATACTCACCTTTCGCCACCTTCATCCTTTTCCAGTGGCTCTCTGGTTGGACTGCAGTAATTTGTGACCTGCCAACAGCTTTCATGGGGCGCTCAAGGTCAAAACTCAAAGCAACTACCAGGCGGATCTCCCCTCTCTTTCCTCTGAACAACTATCCTTTCTGAATAGCCCCTTCACCCTATTAGAAGTACTAACAGCTATACGCTCTGCGAAAAAATCCTCGGCCCCTGGGCCTGATGGCTTTACCTATCGCTACTATGTGACCTTTGCTCAGTCTCTAGCTCATCTACTCTCTCTATTTCAATACGGGCAGGAGAGGGGACACATCAAGCCAGAAGGCTTGCAAGCATCTATATCAACCTTACTAAAGCCTGGGAAGTCTCCCACTGATCCAGGGAACTACAGGCCAATAGCGTTGCTGAACTGCGACTTGAAATTGTATTCCAAATTGCTGGCGGACCGCCTCAAGATCATACTGCCGTCCTTGATCGCTCTTGACCAGGTTGGTTTTGTACCTGGCCGTCAAGCGAGAGATGCCACAAGGCGAGTTATTGATCTTCTAGAGATCTTAGAGGGTAGAGATGTCCCAGGTGTACTGGTTTCTTTAGACGCAGAGAAAGCATTTGACCGAGTACATTGGGGATACCTGGCAGCAGTCCTAGATAAATTCGCTTTCGTTGGTAATATTAAATCAGCAATAATGGCTCTATACTCGGCCCCCTGTGCATTTGTGCGAGCAGGAGGGTTCTCTTCCTCTATTTTCCGCATCACCAACGGAACTAGGCAAGGCTGCCCTCTCTCCCCTCTCATCTTTGCTCTTGCGATGGAGCCGCTGGCCGCAGTTATACGCGCTCACCCAGATGTCTCGGGTATCACAGGGGTCCCGTAGACCACAAGATCAGTCTTTACGCCGACGATGTTCTCCTCTCCTGCACTAATCCTACACGATCTCTTCCTGCTATCCTCTCTATCTTATCTGAATTCTCTCGTGCTTCCTTCTACAAACTGAACCTTTATAAGTCTACGGTCTATCCTGTAAACATCTCAAGTGAGTCCCAGCGCGACCTTGCCTCTCGCTTCCCGTTCCAATGGTCCCTTGAGGATTCACTTACTTAGGCATCCAAATTACTCCACTAAAAGATATTATTAACCGTAACTGCGATCTTTTGCTCGCCACCCTGAAAACTTCCTGCGCAGACTATTCTTCTTACCAACTATCCTGGATAGCGCGCATCCAGATAGTGAAAATGATGCTTCTACCAAAAATCCTATATGTACTACGATGCATCCCAATCGCTATCACGAAACGCTACCTATCTCTCATACAGGCCACCCTAAACCACTTTATTTGGAACTACAAAGTCCCCCGAGTAGCCCTCTTCTCTCTAACTCTCCCCTACAATAAAGGTGGATTTGGGGTCCCGGATGTAGCAAGGCATTACACAGCAATTACGCTGGACATAGCGAGGATTTGGTGGTCAGAATCCCCACCCTCCTGTTGGCTGCAGATTGAAGCCTTTTTTGCTCCATCGAGATCCCCAAAGCTTCTTCTTCAGATGAACCTCATACAACGTGCACTGCCGCCCACCCCTCTGCGATCGGTCTTATGCTTGCTGGCCTCCTGGCAGAAGCTCTGCAGAACATACCTTAGATTTTTATATCATTACGTGACCCTCAATGCGGTCTCTTCTCTAATGGGCGAAATCTCCTTCTCCTCCTGGGGCAGAGGTGGCAATACCCCGTTGACTCATCTACTACACCAAAATCGCCTCCTCCCGTATGACTCTCTAGTAGCGAAACTTGCTCTCCCTTCGGCTGCTATCTTTATTTACCTCCGCCTTAAGCATTTTCTTTCTACAATTGAAATCCCTTCGTGTGACGTAGCAGAGATATCTCTCCCTTTGCAGTCATTATTCAAACGCACAGGGGTAGTAAACAATGGTACCTCTATCATCTACAAAGCTCTAACTGAAACACAAAACGAATATAAATTACCCTATATGACCAGGTGGGAGTCCAGACTCGCTTTTACAGCCACTAAAGAACAGTGGACATTGGCTTCTGGCCACGCAGCCCTCTACACGCGCTGCATAAACCACTTGGAGCAATCCAAAAAAATTATGTATAATTGGTATCTCACACCGTCGCGCATTGCCAAATTTAAAGCTCCCCTTCCTTCCCCTTCTCCGAACTGCTGGAAGGGATGTAATGCCCTTGGTACAGAGGTCCATATGTGGTGGGCTTGTCCGCTCATCGGTGGACTCTGGAGAGAGGTGGAATCATTGTTGGGTTCTTTGACAGGCCTCCCCATTGCCCTCATAGCTCCCCTAGCATTACTAGGAATTGACCTAGATACCTTCCCTAGCCCCCTCAAACCTATTATTACTAATGTTCTGATCGCAGCAAGACAGACAATTGCCGCCCATTGGAGATCTACAGTCGTACCTGAAAGATCTGAACTCTTTGAGAGACTGAACTCACACTGTGCTCACGAATTTGTATTGGCTCACACATTGAAGCGCAAGCAAAGAGTGTCTGCCTGGTGGGATCCGTGGACTTCCTCTAATCATAATACGGTCCCCGCTCTCCTCTAAATTGAGGACATGTCAACAAGACACTTCTTTAATATACACTTTCTTGCACACTACATACCCCCCCTCTCCTCCGCCCCCATATCTAACCCTTTATCCTCTGTTTTTTTGTATCTTTCTTTTCCTTACGAGGTGTATTGATATGTCCCAATCTCATATGTTAGTACCCCACAATATTATACCTCATTGTTTGATTCTTTGTTGTAAGTGTATAAAACTCAAATAAAAATGACTGTTTTAAAAAAAAAATAGAAAGAAAAAAAAAAACCTCAAAGCAACTCTATAAGCACCACATTCTGAAGGCCACGTTACACACACAGATCTCTGGTTGCAGTGAAATCATGGACACATTGCTCCATTTTGTGGCTGTGTACAATGGAACAATGTGTCTGTGCCGCCCAGCTTAGGGGACCGGGATACCCGGCGCAGGGTCCCTTTCCTTGGGGAAGTCACTGGTGGCTGGACCCAGGCCGTGGCCCCAGGCTGGCACACTCCTAAAAGGGGGTATTTACAGGGGATTTAGAAGTTTATATAATTTATAAAGTTTGTAGATGTTATTGTCGTGACGCCACCCAGAATAATGTGGCTATATATGGCCACCGCTGCCTTGTACTGGCCAGGGGATGATGGTGAGAGGCAGCTGAGATGGTATAGCCCTTTTCCGGGTAGGGCTGTAGGGTCCCCTGGACAGGTGATGTTAAAGTTAATGATGGATGAAGATGGAAGTATGGTGAGGAGATGTTAAGGACACAGACACTTACTTGATTCACAGCAAATTCTCTCAGCGGTGATGGTCCCAATCCTGGATAGATGGTAGCTGTTAAATCAGAGGCTGAGGCACAGATGAGGTTTAACTGGTTTACTTTCAACCAAACTATAATACAACAAGTCCCGTCTCCGGAGTCTGCAATAGGGGTTCAGTTGCTCAGGCCCCACCGGGTCCTTTACCTCCTGCTTGCGCTGTCTATGTGGCCCTGCTGCCGTGTGTGAACTCGCTGCTGGCCCAAATCTGTCCTCTCTGGGTCCCACTCAACAGGCAACTTGAGTCCTTTGTCTCTCTCTGCTTACCCCCTCCGGGAGTACTGCTGAACTCTTAGTATGTTGCTGTGTCTGGCCCTGTGAAGCTTGTTGTTACCTCACGTTTTTCCGGTTGCTGTATTGTATATAACTAATGCAGCCACGGATCCGGTATCCGTATCTGCGCTTTTTATCTAGGGTAGATAATGATGCTACCCGATTCTGAAAGTGTTCCTCTTATCAGTTTTCTCCTCCTCAGACCGATGGCTTGGCCCTGGAAATTGTCAGCCAGTCCTCAGGAACTCAATGCAGCTCCTGTCACTCTGAGCTCGTGGCTCCAACTCTCTGAAAATTTACCTCAAACCAGTGTTTTATCTCTAGGGAAGTCTCTGGTGTCTCTGGAGCTCCCCTACTGGTCAAAGGTGGTAGTGCAGTGGCTTGGCTTTCTAAGTGAGTGCAACTATTATGATCTTATACTGTGGCTAATACCCGCAGGGGCGCCACATTCCCCCTTAGTTAAGAACAGTACTCCGGGACTGTGGGACAATAAACATAAGATATAACAGATAATATTGATAGAGTCTTAAAAAAATAAAAAGTTACAAAAACCACTCAAGTTTAAAAAATAGAGTCTTGTAAAAAGTCACTTCAAATAGCGTCCATTAATACAGCTCTGTCCTTGAGGGCTATTTATTTGTTAGGAAAGGCACTGCAATTAGCGTCCATTTTTCCAACAAAGTTTATGAATATATTAAGAATGTTCAAAAAACAGTCTTTCCAGAGCTTTAATTTACCGCCTCCGGGCTGATAAATGAAGAAAAGAGTTCAAGAATATGCAAGTAGTTCATACAGAATAGTCTCTGTAGGTTCTGAGCTTTTTAACGTTACATCTAATAACTACTAATTAACAACTAAACAAGTTCCTTTCAGATATTTCTGGTTGAAATATCTATTTACATTTGGTAGTCTGCATATTTTGCTGGTAATTGACCCTGAGTACTACGCTGTGATCTGCGTAACGCTTGTGTACTGGGTGTACTCAATGTGATGGTGTGAGTGGACGTATACCTAGTAAGTACTTCTGGTTCTGCTAGGGATAATTCCACATTTGTGGGATTGGCAATTCCACCGTGTCCAGGACTATTATTACTAGGAATTTGTTCTTCCTGTCTTGGGACTTCTTGTATTACAGGCTCTGGTGTTTGATAGAAGGCCATCATGGGAACTACTACTGCACCATTGTAGGTTGGCCAGGTTTTAGGAAAGTCTCCTAAATAGGTGTGATATACTCCATCTTCTTCGTTTTCGTTAACAGGTTGAACCGGTACTGGTTGAATAACTTCTGGTTCAGGTTGAATGACTTCTTTTTCTTTCAATGTCTCTGGACATAGTTTTAGATTGTCTCTTGACACTAGTACTGATGTTAATCCACCATCTTTGCTTATAAGACACATTTTAGGATTGTTCACTCTCATTGGTAAAACTGTATATGGGACGGATTCCCACTGATTGTCCAGTTTATTAGTGCGACGGTTTCTCTTGAGCACTTGATCACCAGGTTTTAATGGGGTTGCTAGAGCATTCTGGTTGAAGTATTGCTCTTGTCTTTCTCTAGTTTTCTGGAGATTCCTTTCTACGCATTCTTGCACTTGGCGATATTGTTGTTGGCGTAGGGAGTCCCAGTTGGAATCCTGCACTTCTGCGTCAGGTTTTACAATGCCCATTTCTAGATCTATTGGTAGCTTGCCAGGTCTTGCACGCATAAGGTAAGCTGGGGTACAGTTTGTGGAGCTTACCGGGACATTGTTATAGAGGTCTACCAAGTCAGGCAATTTCTCTGGCCATAGGTTTCTCTCTGTCTCTGGTAAAGTCTTTAAGAGATCGATTACAATATGGTTCATTTTTTCGCATAAGCCATTTGTTTGCGGATGATAGGCTGTTGTACGGATCTTCTTGCAGCCATACATATTGCAAAATTCTCTGAAGATCTCTGATTCAAATGCTGTGCCTTGGTCTGCGAGTATTTGTTCCGGATATCCATGGGGTCTGCAAAAGTATGTCTGGAACGCCTTAGCTGCTGTTTTTGCAGTGAGATCTTTCACGGGCACTACTACCAAGAAACGTGAGTAATGGTCCACTATGGTTAAAGCATAGACATAGCCGGACCGGCTTGGTGTCAATTTCACGTGATCTATTGCTACGAGCTCAAGTGGTTGCTTGGTAACTATAGGCTGGAGTGGTGCTCTTTGGTTTTTTAGATCTTTTCTTCTGAGGTTGCACGGACCACAGTTTCTGCACCATTCTTCAATTGATCTTCTCATTCCAACCCAGTAGAATCTTTCTCTTAGAAGTACTTCTAGCTTTTTCCACCCGAAGTGACCAGCACCATTGTGATAAGCTTCTAGGACCATTTTTACATCTTGTTTAGGCACAATGATCTGCCATACTAGCTCATGTGTCTTTGGATTGGTATATCTTCTGCACAGCTTTCCTTGGTACAGGAACATTTTGCCTCTCTCTTTCCAGAGTTGATGTGTCTCTTTCGGTGCATTTTCATTGGGATACGCACTTTGCTCAGTCAGCATTTCTTTCACCAACTTCACAGCTGGATTGCTGTCTTGAGTGTCAGCCCATCTGTGGTGTGCTAATGGGTTGAGATTCACCTGTTGATGTTTCTGGTAGGCACTGGATTGATACTGTCCTACCTTGGGACGATGGAAGGCGGGTAGTTCAATTTCTTCAAGTTCTACCGGTTCTTCTTCCACGTCTCTCAAGTGCGGCATCCGGGATAAGGCGTCTGCATTTCCATTCTTTTGGCCTGCTCTATACTTGATCACGAAGTTGTAATTAGACAGCCGGGCTATCCATCGCTGTTCCAGCGCACCTAGCTTGGCTGTATCCAGGTGGGTCAATGGGTTGTTATCAGTATAGACGGTGAATTCTGCAGCTGCCAAGTAGTGTTTGAAACGCTCAGTCACAGCCCAGACTACTGCCAGTAGTTCTAACTTGAAGGAGCTGTAATTTTCAGGATTTCTTTCAGTAGGCCGGAGCTTTCTACTTGCAAAGGCGATGACTTTTTCCTTGCCTCCTTGCTTCTGAGATAGTACTGCTCCCAGTCCCACATTACTGGCATCTGTGTAAAGGATGAAAGGTTGATGGTAATCGGGGTATGCCAGAACTTCTTCTCCGGTCAATGCCTTCTTCAACTTTTCAAAAGAATCTTCCCTCTCATCACTCCACTGGAAAGGAGGATTGCGATTTGAAGGCTTCTTCGACTGCCCTACCAGGATGTCTTGTAGAGGTGCTGCTAGCTTGGTGAACCCTTGGATGAATCTACGATAGTAGCCCACCAGTCCCAGGAATTGCCTCACCTGTTTCACGCTAGTAGGTCTTGGCCAATCCCTTATTGCGGTTACTTTCTCGGGATCCGGTGCTACTCCTTCTGAACTTACAACGTGTCCCAGGTATTGTACCTTTGGCTTTAGAAGGTGACATTTTGATGGCTTGATCTTCATACCATACCGGGATAAGGCTTCGAACACTTCTGCCAGATCTTGTAGATGTTGTTCGTAAGTCTTTGAGTAGACTATTACATCATCTAGGTACAGAAGGACAGCTTCAAAGTTCTTGTGTCCGAGACAGCATTCCATCAATCGCTGAAAGGTACCGGGTGCGTTGCAGAGTCCGAACGGCATACAATTAAATTCACAGAGACCCATTGGTGTGGTAAATGCTGTCTTCTCTTTATCTTCCTCAGCCACAGGGACTTGCCAATACCCACTTGTTAAGTCTAAGGTGGAAAAATAGTTAGCAGATCTTAAAGCAGCTAATGACTCTTCAATTCTAGGTAAGGGGTAGGCGTCTTTATGGGTAATGTGATTAATCTGCCGGTAGTCTACGCACATTCTCATGGTTCCGTCTTTCTTTTTAACTATTACCAGAGGGGCTGCCCAGGGGCTACAACTGTCTCTTATTACCCCGGCCTGTTTCATCTCCCTCAGCATGTCTTTAGCACATTGATAATGAGCGGGCGGTATGGGTCTATATCTCTCTTTTATTGGTGGGTGGTTACCGGTAGGAATTGTATGTTCTACCCCTTTAATCTGTCCGAAGTCTAATGGGTGTTTACTGAAGACCCGTTCATATTCTTCTACTAGTCGGTACACCCCTTGTTTTTGGTGGGTAGGTGTTGAATCTGTACCTATATGCAGCTGCTGACACCAATCTTCTAATTCTCCACTTGAACCATTGTCGTCCGCCTGACATGACGGATTCAAGGGCCCAATGGCTATGATGGCATTGTTGTCAACAGTGTATAGCTTGGCCATTGTAGCGTACCTTGGTAAAGTGACCTCTTCCTCTCCACAATTCAAAAGACGTATGGGCACTCTTCCCCTGTGTACCTCGACTATTCCTCTAGCCGTTAATATTGTGGGTCTACTATCAGTGTACACAGGCTCTACCAAGGCTTGGTAATCTCGTCCTTTAATACCAATGGCTGCTCTACACCATACCAGCATTTCAGTTTTTGGAGGTATTACTATAGGAGTTGGGTCACTTACCCTCACACTGCCGATTTCTCCACCTGCAACCTCTACTTGTTGCTTCAGCACCAATGCTTTTATCTCTCTCCGGAGAATTCTCTGCTGGCAGGATTGGGCAGTTTCCGCAAATTGCTGTAAAATAGTAATAACCTCGGAAAAACAATTTTCTAAAACATTCATACCTACCAATACAAAAGGTTCCCGTCTGTTAACATCAACAATTATGATACCCTGATTTTTTAATTCTGCTCTACCAATCTTAATGGTCATCTCTCTAAATCCTACTTGCGGTACCAATTTTCCATTACTAGCATATATACTTAGCTCAACATTAGATGGTCTTTTATCAATGTCTGAATCTGCCCAGTACCTCTTATAAAGGATATGTGGTATAGATGAAATCTGGGAACCAGTGTCCAACAAGGCATTGAGGGGAATACCGTCAAGCACGATAGGGATAATGGGACGTCCTCCGACGTACTTATCGTGCCAGGATGTTGGGCCTTGAAAGTTCACTCCTGCGAAGCGGCCCGCATTCCCAGGGGATCCTTGTTTAAATCACAATTGCGGGCGATGTGGCCTGGCTTCCGGCAACGGCGGCAAATAGGCTGTCCATCCGGCTGGTAACGGTCGTTGGGTCGTCCTCTCCACGCTGGGTATCTCTGGGGTCTCATCCAGGGAATATCCTCTCTGCGGTTCGCCAACTCCATCTTGGATGTAGTCTGTGATTCTCTCATTTCCTGCATGGTTTTAGCCATTGAGGTGACAATGTCTGTTAGAGAGTCAAGCTTTTGCTGGAAAGCATCATTAGCACTGGCCTCCAGGGGCTTAACTGATGTCACTGGCATTCTCTGTTGTTGAGGGGTTTCTGTAATGGATGGCTCAGGATCCTGATCCCAAAGTGCCTCTGCCTGCTGGAGACGAATAGCGCTCTCCTTTAACTGGGCAAATGTCACTTCAGGGTCCTTGAAAGTCAGCATACTCGCATGCCCTCGATGAGAAGGGGTTAATAGTCCCTCAATGAATTGATCTTTTAGCAATTTATCAGCGCCAGTGTTAAACATTGGTTCAGCCAGTGTAAGCGCTTTAAGGGCCTCCTGTAAATTCAGGGCAAAGTCTCTCACACTCTCATTGGCCTTTTGTTTGCAATTGAAGAATTTGGTCTTTGCTTTGCTACCAGCAGTAGTTTCAAATACTGCCTTTAATCCAGCTAGAATATGCTCAGCAGTGTCTTTTAGATCAGCGGACCATGCTGTGACTTCTCGCTTGGCATTACCACTTAACTGTGCCATCAGCAAACCGACACGCTGAGCTTCTGCCATTGGAAACATGTTTAAATAGGCCAGCAGTTTTTCTTTAAAATCATCAAAAGTATTAGGCTTACCTTCATACACTGGAAGCCATGGAGCACCTGGGGTATATGGCATCAACATCGGCATAATGGGCGCTGCACCTTGCGCCGCTGTGCTGCCGAGCGCTCTGTTTTGTGCTTCAGCTGCATTTGTGTCGCCGAGTGTTTCGGCGTCTCCATGCTGCGACATGTTGCGCCCCCTTAGTTAATCCGGACCCTTCCGGTCCTCTGCTTCCGTCGGGATGGCGTATAATCGTTCCGCTGTGCAGCAGGATTGGTTTTCCCCTTTTGCCGACGTCAGAGCTCTCAGCTTGGTGCCACCCACAAAGACACGCCCCCTGCTGCTTCTGCTCGCCGCGAGCTCAGTAATGGCGGAATCTGAAATTTTTCAGTCAGATCAGAGCTCAGGGCTATGACACAGTTCAAATAGCAGTCTCGTGCTGTGGCAGTTATGAGGTAATTAGTGATGATGCAATTTTACCTCAGAGGCTGGCGGCCATTTTGTTTCAATGTTAGTCAATGGGGAAAAGTCTATTTCAATGGTTTCCAATGGGAAAATCACTTTTTGATAAAAAAGTCAATTTTTCTCGGATTTTCTCACAATTTTCGGCATTAATCACGGCACACAGTACCCGATTTAACCAGGCACGGTAAATCCTGTTCGTGACGCCAAAGGGAGGTGTGCCGCCCAGCTTAGGGGACCGGGATACCCGGCGCAGGGTCCCTTTCCTTGGGGAAGTCACTGGTGGCTGGACCCAGGCCGTGGCCCCAGGCTGGCACACTCCTAAAAGGGGGTATTTACAGGGGATTTAGAAGTTTATATAATTTATAAAGTTTGTAGATGTTATTGTCGTGACGCCACCCAGAATAATGTGGCTATATATGGCCACCGCTGCCTTGTACTGGCCAGGGGATGATGGTGAGAGGCAGCTGAGATGGTATAGCCCTTTTCCGGGTAGGGCTGTAGGGTCCCCTGGACAGGTGATGTTAAAGTTAATGATGGATGAAGATGGAAGTATGGTGAGGAGATGTTAAGGACACAGACACTTACTTGATTCACAGCAAATTCTCTCAGCGGTGATGGTCCCAATCCTGGATAGATGGTAGCTGTTAAATCAGAGGCTGAGGCACAGATGAGGTTTAACTGGTTTACTTTCAACCAAACTATAATACAACAAGTCCCGTCTCCGGAGTCTGCAATAGGGGTTCAGTTGCTCAGGCCCCACCGGGTCCTTTACCTCCTGCTTGCGCTGTCTATGTGGCCCTGCTGCCGTGTGTGAACTCGCTGCTGGCCCAAATCTGTCCTCTCTGGGTCCCACTCAACAGGCAACTTGAGTCCTTTGTCTCTCTCTGCTTACCCCCTCCGGGAGTACTGCTGAACTCTTAGTATGTTGCTGTGTCTGGCCCTGTGAAGCTTGTTGTTACCTCACGTTTTTCCGGTTGCTGTATTGTATATAACTAATGCAGCCACGGATCCGGTATCCGTATCTGCGCTTTTTATCTAGGGTAGATAATGATGCTACCCGATTCTGAAAGTGTTCCTCTTATCAGTTTTCTCCTCCTCAGACCGATGGCTTGGCCCTGGAAATTGTCAGCCAGTCCTCAGGAACTCAATGCAGCTCCTGTCACTCTGAGCTCGTGGCTCCAACTCTCTGAAAATTTACCTCAAACCAGTGTTTTATCTCTAGGGAAGTCTCTGGTGTCTCTGGAGCTCCCCCTACTGGTCAAAGGTGGTAGTGCAGTGGCTTGGCTTTCTAAGTGAGTGCAACTATTATGATCTTATACTGTGGCTAATACCCGCAGGGGCGCCACATGTCCATGATTTCACTGCAACCAGAGATCTGTGACCGATATATCTGTGTGTGTAATGTGGCCTTGATTGTTATAGACCTGCATTGAGGGCTTTTTTCATAATTCCTGAAGAAGTGATGCCAAAAATCATTGTATGCTGCCCAAAATAGTATCAACAAAAATGACAGCTCTCAATGCAAAAAAGAGGCACTCTCTCAGCTCCCTCCATGATAAAATAAAAAAAAAAGAACTTACTGGTCTCAGACCATTACACTAAAAATATATTTCTTTATCCCCAAAATGTAAAAATGTATGGTATCACTGCACTCAAACTGACCTGGATATTTATGTCACCGGGTAATTTTTAACATACAATGAACACAATAATGAAAACGAGAAAACAGTGGTGGAACTGCTCTCTGTGTCCGCATTTCACATCACTTGGAATTTTTTTTACAGTACATTAAATGGTAAGATGAATGGCTTTATTGAAGACTACAACTCATCCCTCAACAAAACAAGTCCTCACACATGTAGATGGATAAATAAAAAGTTATGGCTTGTAGAAAAAAAGGGGTAGAAAAAAAATAAAAGCGCAAAAAAAATGGCTAAAAGTTTTGAGTTTATTTATGGGGCTACATGACTTCTGTAAATACCTCTTACTTTCATTATTTTTTCATATAGCTCTGTCCCCTTGATGTCATCACCTATCCCACCATGTGATAGCATCACCTATCCCACCATGTGATAGCATCACCTATCCCAGCATGTGATGTCATCACCTATCCCAGCATGTGATAGCATCACCTATCCCACCATGTGATAGCATCACTTATCCCACCATGTGATAGCATCACCTATCCCACCATGTGATAGCATCACTTATCCCACCATGTGATAGCATCACTTATCCCACCATGTGATAGCATCACCTATCCCACCATGTGATAGCATCACTTATCCCACCATGTGATAGCATCACCTATCCCACCATGTGATAGCATCACTTATCCCACCATGTGATAGCATCACCTATCCCACCATGTGATAGCATCACCTATCCCAGCATGTGATAGCATCACCTATCCCACCATGTGATAGCATCACTTATCCCACCATGTGATAGCATCACCTATCCCACCATGTGATAGCATCACCTATCCCACCATGTGATGTCATCACCTATCCCAGCATGTGATGTCATCACCTATCCCACCATGTGATAGCATCACCTATCCCACCATGTGATAGCATCACCTATCCCACCATGTGATAGCATCACTTATCCCACCATGTGATAGCATCACCTATCCCACCATGTGATAGCATCACTTATCCCACCATGTGATAGCATCACCTATCCCACCATGTGATAGCATCACCTATCCCAGCATGTGATAGCATCACCTATCCCACCATGTGATAGCATCACTTATCCCACCATGTGATAGCATCACCTATCCCACCATGTGATAGCATCACCTATCCCACCATGTGATGTCATCACCTATCCCAGCATGTGATGTCATCACCTATCCCAGCATGTGATGTCATCACCTATCCCAGCATGTGATGTCATCACCTATCCCAGCATGTGATGTCATCACCTATCCCAGCATGTGATGGCATCACCTATCCCAGCATGTGATGTCATCACCTATCCCACCATGTGATGTCATCACCTATCCCAGCATGTGATGGCATCACCTATCCCAGCATGTGATGTCATCACCTATCCCAGCATGTGATGTCATCACCTATCCCACCATGTGATGTCATCACCTATCCCAGCATGTGATGGCATCATCTGTTTCAGCACGTGATGTCATCAGTCGGTGCAGGCTCTAGTATAGAGTCTGCTATTCTGCATGATTCATTTTTGGATCACATGGATGAAGGGAAAAAAAAGAGAGTGTTGTAACATATACTTAAAGACATCATCGATACATGTGTGTTTACATGGGGACATCACGGAGGAGCTCATCATATCCCTCTGGTTGGTTGATCCATAACATACATATAATTAGAATTTTGCATTGTGGTAGTAACTATATTATACAAGCAGTGTACCAGTGACTTTTGCATTCAGCTATGCTGGACTGCCTCTTACTAAGCCTCCCACACTAAGACAATATTAAGTTCCTAAACAACATAATTACTATGACATGAGAATCTGCCCACACATATGATGCAGTGCAGCAATCAGACAACGGTCCTACAACCAACCTCTCTGCACTGCAAACCAATGCAAGTCAACAGTCAATCAGAGGCTTGGAGCTCATGTTGACCTGGATCAGTTCGCAATCATCATGTGGGCTACAGTGCCTGCTGGCTGCATGAGCAGAAAAGAGGACACCGAGAACAGGGGAGAAGATTGTCTTTGTTTGTTTTTTTTCCTTTTAATGTGTATGTGAAAAATGGCACCATAGTGCACATTACTACAGGATGGGGACATTGCCACAAGATAGAGAACAGGAAGGGACATTACCACAAGAAGGAGGCCAGGATGAGAGACATTACTACAAGAAGAGGATCAGGATGGGGATATTACTTCAATATGGGGACCAGGATGGGGACATAACTACAAGAGAGGGACCAGGATAGGGACATTACTACAAGAGGGGGACCAGGATGGGGATATTACTACAATATGGGGACCAGGATGGGGACATTACGACAAGAGGGGGACCAGGATGGGGATATTACTACAATATGGGGACCAGGATGGGGACATTACTACAAGAAGAAGACCAGGTTAAGGATAATACTACAAGACGAAGACCAGGATGATGACATTACTATAAGAGGGGACCAGGATGGGGACATTACTACAAGGGGACAAGACTGAGGCATTACTACCAGGAGACCAGCATGGGGACATCACTACAAGGGGACCAGGATGGGGCTTTACTACAAGGAGACCAGGATGGGGACATTACTACAAAGAGGGGAGCAGGATGGGGCTTTACTACAAGGAGACTAGGATGTTGACATTACTACAAGGTGGAGACAAGGATGGAGAGGTCATTACTACAAGATGCGGACCAGGATGGGGACATTAATGCAAGAAGCAGACAAAGGACGGGACACTACGTAAGATGGCAATCATCTTTAATGATTTAATGGAATGAGCATTTATATATATACACTGGATTTACTACCATTGTTTTATATTTATATTTATCCTGATTATACGGCTATACATTGGCATTTCAACTGCGGTGTGTGGAAATACCAGCTCACTTAAACAGGTTTTCGCATGAACAAAGTTCATTTTAATCAATATATCTTGGAATAATGCTAATTTCTACAATTGGAGGTGTTTAAAAAAAATGTTCCAAAAGTAGGGTGGAAAAAGTGCGTTTTATAGTCTGCAAAATACAGTACGTTTTGTGGGTGCACCGTGAAAAAAATGTATAAATGTTCATGGGGTATGCATACTTTTTCAAGGCACTGTATATATACACACACAGATACAGTGCCTTGTGAAAGTGTTTGGCCCCCTTGAACTTTTCAACCTTTTGCCACATTTCAGGCTTCAAACATAAAGATATAAATTCTAATATTTTTGCGAAAAATCAACAAGTGGGACACAATTGTGAGGTTGAATGAAATTTATTGGATATTTTAAACTTTTTTAACAAATGAAAAACTGAAATGTGGGGCGTGCAATATTATTCGGCCCCTTTTCTTTCAGTGCAGCAAACTCACTCCAGAAGTTCAGTGAGGATCTCTGAATGATCCAATGTTGTCCTAAATGACTGGTAATGATAAATAGAATCCACCTGTGTGTAATCAAGTCTCCGTATAAATGCACCTGCTCTGTGATAGTCTCGGGGTACCGTTACACGTCGCAATATCGCAATTCAACATCGACAAAAAGTCACGTGGTGCGGTTGTAGCAGTTTATATCGTCCGTGCGTTGTGTTGTGTAAATGGGCAATGCGACGGGAAAAAAAATCGCAGCTACGATATTACAAGAAGATTGTGCAAGCCCTTCAACCATATGATATTGCATATGCGATGTGGCATGATCGTGCTGTGTGATGGCGCAACTACAATCTTGTTTGCAACTTCCCCTACTCACTACAATGTTAATGCTCGGTCCCTGGGTTGCTCATACCCAGCGCAGAAAAGTTGAGGACAACAGCCTAGTTGTGTTGCCTGCCGATATCTCCCTGCTCTACTATGCGATCTTGGACAAGTGCCAAAAACGCGCGCGCTCCCGTGAAGTTGTATGCGATATCAGAACGATATTGCGACGTGTAACGGTACCCTCAGGCTTCAGTTTCAAGTGCAGAGAGCATCATGAGGACCAAGGAACACACCAGGCAGGTCCAAGATACTGTTGTGGTGAAGTTTAAAGCCGGATTTGGGTACAAGAAGATTTCTCAATCTTTAAACATCTCAAGGAGGACTGTGCAAGCGATCATATTGAAATGGAAGGTGTATCAGACCACTGCAAATCTACCAAGACCCGGCCGTCCCTCTAAACTATCATCTCTAACAAGGAGAAGACTGATCAGAGATGCAGCCAAAAGGTCTATGATCACTCTGGATGAACTGCAGAGATCTACAGCTGAGGTGGGAGAGTCTGTCCATAGACAACAATCAGTCGTACACTGCACAAATCTGGCCTTTATAGAAGAGTGGCAAGAAGCAAGCCATTTCTCAAAGATATCCATAAAAAGTCTCGTTTGAAGTTTGCCACAAGCCACCTGGGAGACACCAAACATGTGGAATAAGGTGCTCTGGTCAGATGAATCCATAATCAAACTTTTTAGCCACAATGCAAAGCGATATGTTTGGCGTAAAAGCAACACAGCTCATCACCCTCAAAACACCGTCCCCACTGTCAAACATGGTGGTGGCAGCATCATGGTTTGGGCCTGCTTTTCTTCACAAGGGACAGGGAAGATGGTTAAAATTGATGGGAAGATGGACGGAGCCAAATACAGGACCATTCTGGAAGAAAACCTGTTGGAGTCTGCAAAAGACCTGAGACTGGGACGGAGATTTATCTTCCAACAAGACAATAATCCCAAACATAAAGCAAAATCTACAATGGAATGGTTCAAAAATAAACATATCCAGGTGTTAGAATGGCCAAGTCACATCCAGACCTGAATCCAATGGAGAATCTGTGGAAAGAGCTGAAAACTGCTGTTCACAAACGCTCTCCATCCAACCTCACTGAGCTTCAGCTGTTTTGCAAGAAAGAATGGGCAAGAAATTCAGTCTTTCGATGTACAAAACTAATAGAGACATACCCCAAGAGACTGCAGCTGTAATCGCAGCAAAAGGTGGCGCTACAAAGTATTAACTCAAGGGGTCGAATAATATTGCACGCACCACTTTTCAGCTTTTTATTTGTTAAAAAAGTTTAAACTATCCAATAAATTTCGTTCCCCTTCACGATTGTGTCCCACTTGTTATTGATTCTTCACAAAAAAATTTGAATTTACATCTTTATGTTTGAAATCTGAAATGTGGCAAAAGGTTGAAAAGATCAGGGGGCCGAATACTTTCACAAGGCTCTATATATATATATATATATATATATATATATATATATATATATATATATATATACATGCACATTACAACCGCCACTCTTACATATCCAAGTACATATTTTAACAAGAGGACAATATTTATACAGTGTTCTTCTCTCTAGTGTATCATATTCCATGACCTGTAATACTACTCCCATTATTTCTTGGGTTACTAGGACAGGACTTTCCCACCCACGCCACCGTTTCATTTCAGTCCCTCCTGACACGCACTTCCTTGTATTGTGGTCTAGTGCAAAGAAATAAAATAATTGTTGGCTAATCAGTAAAAGGAAAGATAACAAGTATCATAATATAACTGCAGCACAGTCACCGTACACACAGGGATCTCCATCCACACAAGTTGCGACCTAAAACAAAAGCCTTATGGTGGGTTTACACACACCAATCATTGTATCCAATCTCTGAACCAATCTCTGGTTGCAGTGAAATCATGGACAGATTGCTCCATGTTGTACACAGCCACAAAATGGAACTATGTGTCCATGATTTCACTGCAACCAGAGATTGGTTCAGATATTGGATACAATGATTGGTGTGTGTAAACCCACCATTACACGACTGTGTTCCCACGTGAAAAAAACGCTGCTTTTTGCAGCTGATTGTTGCATATCAGCTACCTTTTTATGCTTTTTCCCTCATTTATATGTGTTTTTGGTGCACAATTGCTGCAACGTTTTGCAAAATGTTTTTTATTTTCTGTGCAAAAACATTTAAAAAAGCAATTGTGCTTATACATGCATTTTTTCAGACCCATAGTAGTAGCCTGCATGGAAAAATGCACACAAAATGCACAATTGCACAATATCTTTAAAAGCACAGTGGGCAGGAGTTTTCATGAAACCATACACATTTTTCTCAAACTATTTCATCATACACAGATTTTATGCAGAAAAAAAGAACATATAGTGTGAACCTATGGGAGAATTTAAAAACTTTTTTTTCCCCCTAATGGTACATTATGTGCATTGTTCTTTACTCTAGTCTAATTTTTTAAGGAATATTTACTGCAGTTATAAGTTGGTTGTGAATCAATTAAAAATATGACTCCAGTGCGAACAGTTCTTTTTTGAAGCATTATTACAGGTGCATCTCAATGAATTAAAATATCATCAAAAAGTTACTTTATTTCAGTAATTCAATACATAAAGTGAAACAAATACATAGAGTCATTACAGAGTGATCTATTTCAAGTGTTAAATTCTGTTAATGTTGATGATTATGGCACATCTAATGAAAACCCAAAGGTCATTTATCACAGAAAATTAAAGTAGGGAGGATGAAGGCGATGTTCACACGTAGCACTTTTTGCAGGGTTTTGCACCTGCCCAAAAAAGCCCCGTAAAAAAACGCGGGGCATTCACACACCACATTTTTTTACGGGGCAACTTTTCCAGTGATGTAACAGAGGGGGAGGAGGAATCCTGATTCCTCCTCCCTTCTGTGACGTGTGACAGCCCCCATTTGATTTCACAGTGTATTAATATACACTGCGAAATCTAAATAAAAGAAAGCCAAATGTATTAAAAATAATAAAGATTGAATACTTACCCTCCGCCGTGAGTTCAGGGAGCCGGGAGCAGCCGCAGGTATCGACCTGCCAGGACCTGCCAAGATCGCTGATTGGCCGTTCACAGTCATGTGATATGTACGTCATAGCACGAGCGGCCAATCAGCGATCACAGGCCCTGGAAGGTCGATACCTGCGGAGGATCTCTCAGCTCCCGAACACCTGGTGCAAGGTACCGTATATACTCGCGTATAAGCCGAGTTTTTCAGCCCAAAAATTGGGCTGAAAAGTCCCCCTCTCGGCTCATACGCGAGTCATACGGGACCCCCTCATTGTTTGGCGCCCCCACCTCACAGGATGGCCCCCCCTTCCCCCCCCGCATGCAGCGCTGCGCATATACATTACCAGGCTATCAGCTGTCACCCTCCGGTGGCGATTTGCGGCTCCCGGCTCCGGCTTCCATCTTCATCTCTGTCTTCCTGCATGTCACATGACCGGCCGGCGTCGCAATGACGTCATCGCAATGAGCCCGGCCACAAAGCAGGAAGACAGAGATGAAGATGGAAGTCGGAGCCGGGAGCCGCGAATCGCCACCGGAG
Organism: Allobates femoralis; assembly: GCA_033576535.1. Lineage (NCBI taxonomy): Eukaryota > Metazoa > Chordata > Amphibia > Anura > Aromobatidae > Allobates > Allobates femoralis. Next base: position 693,727,679 of record JARQOC010000002.1, on the reverse strand, counting down.
GGTGACAGCTGATAGCCTGGTAATGTATATGTGCAGCGCTGCATGCGGGGAGGGGGCCATCCTGTGAGGTGGGGGCACCAAACAGTGAGGGGGGCCAGTGTAATACCTCTGGGGCTGCATATACCTCTGGGGCTGTATATACCTCTGTGGCTGTATATACCTCTGGGGCTGCTGTGTACTACCACTGGGGCTGCTGTATACTACCACTGGGGCTGCTGTATACTACCCCTGGGGCTGCTGTATACTACCCCTGGGGCTGCTGTATACCCCTGGGGCTGCTGTGTATACCCCTGAGGCTGCTGTATATACCCCTGAGGCTGCTGTGTATACCCATGGGGCTGCTGTGTATACCCCTGGGGCTGCTGTGTATACCCCTGGGGCTGCTGTGTATACCCCTGGGGCTGCTGTGTATACCCCTGGGGCTGCTGTGTATACCCCTGGGGCTGCTGTGTATACCCCTGGGGCTGCTGTGTATACCTCTGGGGCGGCTGCTGTAATAATGCTGGGGTCTGTATATACCACTGGGGAGGCTGCTGTATACCACTGGGGCTGTATATACCTCTGGGGCTGCTGCGTACTACCTAAGGGCTGCTGTATACTACCCCTGGGGCTGCTGTATACCCCTGGGGCTCCTGTGTATACCCCTTGGGCTGCTGTGTATACCTCTGGGGCGGCTGCTGTAATAATGCTGGGGTCTGTATATACCACTGGGGAGGCTGCTGTATACCACTGGGGCTGCTGTATATACTGCTGGGGCCTGCATACCACTGGGGAGGCTGCTGTATACTACCACTGGGGGGCCTGTATACCACACTGCTGGGGGCTGTATACCTGTGCTGGGGTCCACCCTCGGCTTATACACGAGTCAATAGGTTTTCCCAGGTTTTGGGGGCAAAAGTAGGGGGGTCGGCTTATACACGGGTCGGCTTATACACGAGTATATACGGTAAGTATTTCATTCTTTATTATTTTTCACACATTTGGCTTTAATTTGGATTTCGTAGTGTATATTAATACACTACGAAACCCAAAAGGGCTGTCACAGATGTCACACAGGGGAGGAGGAACAGTATTCCTGCCCCCCCCTGTGTGACATCAGCGCCGGCGTATTCACGCTGGAATTGCGCATCATCTGAACAGCGGGAATAATGGGCTCCTATGGGCTCAGGTGCGTAAAAAATTGACATGGTCTTTCTCCCATAAAAGCGCAGCGTATATTTACGTAGCGTATGAACAGCAAAGTGAATTTCACATTCACTTTGCCGGCAGACGCAGATTGCGCATTTTTAAAAAACGCACACAAAAAAGCGCAATGTGTGAATGTGGCCGAAGGGTCTGAGAGATAAAATATAACCTAAATAGGTATCAGAGGCTTCACCTTGTGTGGTTGTGAGAGTCACAACCACTATAAAAGCAGATCACGGCTGCTGCAGTCCCCAGCGTGGAGCATATAGAGTAGGGAGGATGAAGGGTTAAAAGCCGTGCTGCCGTATTCCACGTGACATCAAAGGATGAATATAATATTGATTTATTAGTCATTAGTCAATCAATATCATATTGCCATGTGTCAAAGAGTCCTGATACGCGTTGACTAATAAATCAATATTATACTCACCCTTTGATGTCTCATGAAATACGGCAGAGCGGGTTTTAACCCCTCATTTGCCCTACTTGAATTTTCTGAGATAATGACCTTTGGGTTTTCAATAGCTGTAACCATAATCATCAACATTAACAGAAACAATACTTGAAATATATCACTATGTGTGTGTAATGACTCTATATAATATGTGTTTCACTTTACGTGTTGAATTACTGAAATGAATTAACTTTTTGATATTATAATTCATTGAGATGCACCTGTATAGTGTTTCTTTTATACCACCGCTGTAGTGTTGCTTTAACTCTAAGTCCCCTGCCCTGTCTTAAAATTCACCTTCTAACTTCATGCTTTTCAACGGCACTCCGCAAAAAGTGACCAGCAAGGAGCTCCAGTGTTTCATGGAGCGCGCCTGAGGTCACAACTCAATGTAAGTCTATGAGTGCCTTGTTTTGGGTTTCACAGAGATGCATTGAGCGCTTGTGATGTAATTTCTGATCTAACTTCTTCTGCCAATCAGAAGTTACAGACACGAGATGGTGGAACCGGATCAGCACCAAACAAGGATGAAGAACCCGGAAGGTGACTATCTGATGGGGTTAAGTGGCTTACATTTAAAGCAACACTCCAGGGGTTGAAAAAACAACAATCGTGTAGTGGTGCTGTAACAAATGCTACATGTGTCAGGTGTGTAGTTTTTAGCAAGTGTTTTACATAGGCTGTTCTATTCAAGAAAATGTCCTGGCTATAGAAGACAACATAAAAGCGCTTGTATAATAAAATACTTTCAAAATTGCAAAAAAACCCGCGTGTCACTGTGCCAAAGGAATTATTTGTACGTGGGGGAGTTTAGAAAAGTTATGACGGGAACCACTGCAAAATGTCATCCTTGATGGAAATCAACAACATCAAAAAGCATGTAACATGGCGTTGACTAGTGTGATAGTGGGCGACGCTGGGCAATCAACAATGTTATTCTATGTGTAAATAAAAAAAGCCTATGACTGAGGCTGGTGACAGACGGTGCGAGATGCATGTGAGATACTTCACGAGTCTCGCATGCATCACCCGACATGGCCACCGGATGTCTGGACAGGAGCGTGTCAGCTACATAGAAACACATGCAGCTCCATGCTCCTGTCCACAGATCCGGCCTCCATGCTGGGTAATGCATGTAAGACTCGTGCGAGTATTTCGCATGCATCTCACACCATGTATCACCAGCCTGAAAGTGTATACGAATACACTGGATGTAAGCGAATGCCATGTTGACACATTGAGTATTTGGTGAGTTTTTTACCTCAGTATTTGTAGCCAAAACCAGGAGAGGAACAATCAGAGGAAAGGTATAATAGAAACACGTCCCCACTTCTGGATTTATCACCCACTCCTGGTTTTCGCTACAAATCCTGAGGTAAAAAACTCACCAATGTGTGAATGTGGACTAAGAAAAACTTTTATAAAAAGGTCATGTGCACACATTGGGTATTTGGTGAGATTTTTACCTCAGTATTTTTAGACAAAAACAGGAAAGGAACAATCAGAGGAATAGTATGGACAGACAGACATATTTCTAATAGGGCTGTCATATGGTCGCACAGGCCCTATACTTAATATTGGAGAGTCAGGATTGGTTATTCTGTAGTTAGCCCAGTATCTGGGCAGATGTGGCCTGGCTGCTATGGGGACCAGGCCCTGAGGTAAATTTCAAGTTTTTCTGTGATTGGCTGCCAGGTGTAGGTGAGATACCTGGCAGCCTGGTGATTGGCTAAGTCTCCCTGAGCGAGAGAGATGATTTTGTATTTAAGCAGGTGTCGGGATCGGCCGGCTGCAGTCTCAGCGGGATCCTGGAAGAAAGAAGACCCACCCGCC
>JARQOC010000002.1:693682549-693712124 GCA_033576535.1 Allobates femoralis | reverse complement strand
AAGCTACACTGAGCCACCATATACAGTGCTAACCACTGAGCCACCGTATACATTGCTAATCACTGAGCCACCATATACAGTGCTAACCACTGAGCCACCATATACAGTGCTACCACTGAGCCACCGTATACAGTGCTAACCACTGAGCCACCATATACAGTGCTAACCACTGAGCCACCGTATACAGTGCTAACCACTGAGCCACCGATATACAGTGCTAACCACTGAGCCACCATATACAGTGCTAACCACTGAGCCACCATACAGTGCTAACCACTGAGCCACGTATACAGTGCTAACCACTGAGCCACCATATACAGTGCAACCACTGAGCACCTAACGTGCTAACCTTGAGCCTACCTTACAGTGCTAACCACTGAGCCTCGTACATGCTACCACTGAGTCTCCGTACAGTGCTAACCGACTGAGCCACCATATACAGTGCTAACCACTGAGCCACCATATACAGTGCTAACCACTGAGCCACCATATACAGTGCTAACCACTGAGCCACCATATACAGTGCTAACCACTGAGCCACCATATACAGTGCTAACCACTGAGCCACCATATACAGTGCTAACCACTGAGCCACCATATACAGTGCTAACCACTGAGCCACCATATACAGTGCTAACCACTGAGCCACCATATACAGTGCTAACCACTGAGCCACCATATACAGTGCTAACCACTGAGCCACCATATACAGTGCTAACCACTGAGCCACCATATACAGTGTAACCACTGAGCCACCTATACATTTGCTAACCACTGAGCCACCATATACAGTGCTAACCACTGAGCCACCATATACAGTGTAACCACTGAGCCACCATATACAGTGCTAACCACTGAGCCACCATATACAGTGCTAACCACTCAGCCACCATATACAGTGCTAACCACTGAGCCACCATATACAGTGCTAACCACTGAGCCACCATATACAGTGCTAACCACTGACCACCATATACAGTGCTAACCACCTGAGCCACCAATATACAGTGCTAACCACTGAGCCACCGTATACAGTGCTAACCACTGAGCCACCGTATACAGTGCTAACCACTGAGCCACCGATATACAGTGCTAACCACTGAGCCACCTTATACAGTGCTAACCACTGAGCCACCATATACAGTGCTAACCACTGAGCCACCGTATACATTGCTAATCACTAGCCACCATATACAGTGCTAACCACTGAGCCACCATATACATGCTCACCACTGAGCCACCGTATACAAGGCTAACCACTGAGCCACATATACAGTGCTAACCACTGAGCCACCGTACAGTGCTAACCACTGAGCCACCATATACAGTGCTAACCACTGAGCCACCATATACAGTGCTAACCACTGAGCCACCATATACAGTGCTAACCACTGAGCCACCATATACAGTGCTAACCTCTGAGCCTCTGTACAGTGCTAACCACTGAGCCTTCGTACATGGCTAACCACTGAGTCTCCGTACAGTGCTAACCACTGAGCCACCATAAAGTGCTAACCACTGAGCCACCATATACAGTGCTAACCACTGAGCCACCGTATACAGTGCTAACCACTGAGCCACCGTATACAGTGCTAACCACTGAGCCACCGTATACAGTGCTAACCACTGAGCCACCTTATACAGTGCTAACCACTGAGCCACCATATACAGTGCTAACCACTGAGCCACCGTATACATTGCTAATCACTGAGCCACCATATACAGTGCTAACCACTGAGCCACCATATACAGTGCTCACCACTGAGCCACCGTATACAAGGCTAACCACTGAGCCACCATATACAGTGCTAACCACTGAGCCACCGTACAGTGCTAACCACTGAGCCACCGTATACAGTGCTAACCACTGAGCCACCATATACAGTGCTAACCACTGAGCCACCATATACAGTGCTAACCACTGAGCCACCATATACAGTGCTAACCACTGAGCCACCATATACAGTGCTAACCACTGAGCCACCATATACAGTGCTAACCTCTGAGCCTCTGTACAGTGCTAACCACTGAGCCTTCGTACATGGCTAACCACTGAGTCTCCGTACAGTGCTAACGACTGAGCCACCATAAAGTGCTAACCACTGAGCCACCATATACAGTGCTAACCACTGAGCCACCATATACAGTGCTAACCACTGAGCCACCATATACAGTGCTAACCACTGAGCCACCATATACAGTGCTAACCACTGAGCCACCATATACAGTGCTAACCACTGAGCCACCATATACAGTGCTAACCACTGAGCCACCATATACAGTGCTAACCACTGAGCCACCATATACAGTGCTAACCACTGAGCCACCATATACAGTGCTAACCACTGAGCCACCATATACAGTGCTAACCACTGAGCCACCATATACAGTGCTAACCACTGAGCCACCATATACAGTGCTAACCACTGAGCCACCATATACAGTGCTCACCACTGAGCCACCGTATACACACAATTCATTTCACCACACTCCCCTAACTATTAGTAAATAAACTATATATGGATTCTAGACTACCCGATTCTTTAGAATCGGGCCGCCATCTAGTTACTGTAGAATCATTCACAGGAACATTTTACAGTGTTCTGAGCTACAGAATAATAATGTATCAGTGAAAAAAACCAGATGCCACGAGGATGATCTCTGTGCTGTCCGTGATTTTGTCAGACCTATTGACTTGCATTGGCGAGTCTTGTGCAAGAATCGCATACTTCCGCAGCATGTTGAAACTTTTTTCTCATTCAGATTCTGGATGAGAGAAAAAAGAGGACGACACACGTTAATCTGTTCTCACTCATTCTGTAACATTGGTCTTAGTGTAATGCGGGATTTTAACGTACTGCACTTGTCCAATTTTCACGCCAGTGTACCCGTGCCCTTAGGGTGGAAACACACTATCCTACTTACATGCGAGTCTCTCGGATGAGACTCGGATCAGTGACGCTGAGGCGGCATACGCAAACTAAAATCCTCGCTCTCCGAGATCTCAATATGTCATCATTTTCCTTAAATCCTTAGCGATCATTGCCTGGAGAGCAATGCTGCTTACCTCAGGCCGCTGGGACACCCCCTCCTCACAGCCCAGGACCCGCAGCATCGCACCACTCGTGCCTCCACCACGGTCATGACCACTCTGGTAAGCTACATAAGACTCCCAATTTTGGGAGGGAAAAAATGTGTCTTATAGTCCAAAAAATTTGATAATTATATAGGTAGTTGATTTCATTGTATTCGTATGCACACTGAGTTAGGCTTCAGTCGTAAACGCCATGTGCCGGGTGTTTTTTTGACAAGGAACGTGGTTCAAAAAGATGGGCCTATCTTGAGGTAACCCAACATGTGGCAATATTTTGGCAGCAAAAATTTAGGGTGAGTTTCCATTGCTGCAGATCCAATCATCAGGAAGGCAGAGTAACCCGTGTGCCCTCACTATGGGGAGTCTGGCAGCGTTAGATAGCCGGCTTCCTGCCCTTGCATGATCTCATGAAGCCACAGTACTATGCAGTCCTGTTTTACAACCTCACTGCAGAGTACAATGCAGCAATGTTATAATTTTATCTGGCCTAAATGACAGCTCCTCAGTGTCCCTCCTCCCTGCTGAGATCTTACACTGCTCAGAACAAGGTGCACCTGCCAAGCTGGGTGCTCAGTGACTGATTACATTTCAGCTCATGACATCTCCCACTCTGTAAATGTACTTGTAAAGAGCACATTTTAATACCAGTCATTCTGCATTGGATTTCCAAAGTAAGTACACCAGCTCCATCAGGTCTCTAATTACTCAGGTAATACTTGCAGCTTCTATTATCAAATCTACCTTAAGAAAAATAAAACACTGACTAGATTTAATAAATTCTGTAAACTCTAGATGTGGAACATCACTTGGAAAATTAAAATGCACCTTAAAGAAATCGAAGAACCCAACGAGGGGAGCTTTCCCCAGCTTTTTCTCCATTTCTCGGAAGAAGAAGTAACCGGTGATTCCTGCATCCAGCAACTCCGGATTCTTCTTAGACATCTGTACTAACTGCAGACGCTCCTCCCGGCTGTCTCGTCCCCTGAAAAAGGCCTGTGCTGTTTTATTGTCCCATGAAGGACCTGAAAGAGAACAAAATAGGAGTTTAATGCACAAACTAATGATAATAATGCTGCTTGTTAAAGGGGTTGTCAGCTTTGGGTTATCTCTACTTCTTAATAGGGTCCCTCCATAATACAATGATCCCATAGTGTCCTTCATGCTCGGATTCCCCCCCACAGCCATCAGCTATAATTGGAGAAATTCCTCACAGTGAGGGCTCAGTTTTGGTTAATTGCTTCCAATGATGACGAGCAGAACTGTGAATGCAGCTCTGGAGTAAAATGCAGCATGTTAGTAGTGATCAAAGAAAAATAAAGCAGATTTGTCACCAGACTTCACAACACAGATGTAGATAAATAGAACTGATGATGCTGATATGCTTACTTTGAAAAGCTACGTCATGGCTTTATCATCCAGATATTAAAGGGACACTGTCAGGTCATTTTTCAGTATGATACTAATTTTACCCTCGAATTGGGCCTGGGCAGACCTTTTAAAAACATGTAAAATCTTTATTGTACCGTTTGTAGTTTCCATGCTATCACCATTGTCAGACCCTGTAGAGAGCTGCTGCATTAGTCCTGTCCCATTATAAGTAAACAGGAATAGCCCTGTGCTGTATAAACTGTCATGTAATTATGCACTCTCTCTCAGCAGCTCTCTCCTCCTTCCCTCCTCCTTTTGCTAACAGTGCAGTGCTAGGTTTCAGTAGCTCTGTTCTGATGAGGGCAAGGAGGGAGAGAGCTGTTGCCAATTTGACTTACCTAGACTCCATCTGTTTCTGTAAGCAGGTATCCCGGCTGTGACAGTTTCTGCGTTGTATTTCACCTCTTTCTAGAGAATACAGTCCCCCCACTGATCTCCTGTGCTGTGATTTGGTGTGAGTATGTGACATGCATATTCATCGTATGGGGAGGGGACAGCAGAGAGCTAAGTGGATCATTCACTGTGAGTGACAGATGGAGTGAATATATTTATTTGAAGTTTACAGAAGATAGGAGGGAAATATTAATAAAAGAAATACATTCAAGTTTTTCAGTTTCCACCCACCCAGCCTGTCTGACTGACAGCTTGTATTGAGTGGTGTGAGATATCACAGGGAGGAGGGACACTAAGGAGCTGAAAATCAGCAGCACCAGAGAGGAGAGGCATGAAGGTGCTGTCATTCAGGTTGGTTGGGCATAGAGTTAGCAATAGCAGAGGGACACTGAAAGGTTTTCAATCAAGGTAGATAGACATAGACAACAGCAGGGAGGAGGGGCATTGAGGAGCTGTCAACCAGACTGGCTGGGTTGAAAGCAGTAGTGAGAAAAATTGAGGCGCTGTCATTCAAGCTAGGCGAGTGTAAAATCATCATCAGCAGAGAAAAGGTACACTGGGGAGCTTTCAATCAGTCAAGGTGGGTGGAGATTCAGCAGCAGGGAGGAGGCACATTGAGTTTTCAAAAAGGCTAGGTGGGCAGAGATTTAGCAGCAGTAGACAGAAAATACACTAATGAGTACTGAATTAGGCTAGCTGGGTGGAGATTAAGCAGCAAGGAGGGGGTATTGAGGAGTTTTCAACAAGGCTACATTCAGACGCCAAAAGTATTGACACCCCTGCAAGACAAATTAAATGATGATAATACCAAAGAATTTGTGATTGCAATCATTTTCAGGAAGAAACTGAGTATTATCTGACAGAATTGCAGGGGTGTCAATACTTTTGGCCACAACTGTACATATATCCATATATGAGCTGTAAATCGAGGCTCAAGGCTGACATATAAAATAAAAAGTAGAGAGGCGCACACTGAAAAGTACCCGGTGGTCTAGTGGGGGATCTGTTGTAAGGTGGGGGTTAGCCTCTCACCTGATCAGGTAGTACCCCACCTGAGGAGGTCAGCAGGCTGCTGTCGAAATGCATAGTGGTGATTGTGTAATAAACAGCTCTGTATTAACAATCCTTCTTTGAGAGTCTCCTTGCTACCTAGCCCTCCGATCCTGACCACAAATGAATTGTTCAAGGCTGGACATAGTCAATGCATACTCCAAAAGCCCAAAGATTGTTTTCCCATGTATAGATGGCATAGATACCACAAAGTAAAGTATGACATCACAGATCAGCCTTTGGCTACCTACCAGTATGGCCCTGGATAGAGAGGAGGTCATTGGTGACACCACGAAGCGCTTCAAGCGTGGAATGAGTAATGTCGTAGGTGGGTAGAATAATGTCTCTAGAATCAGAAGATCCACACCAAGAAATCATGGGCAGCGGACCAGGGGTGGCATTTGCCTTCCGATTTTCCACCGGCCAATCACCCACATTGATGTAAAACTCCAAGTCAGGGAGGCGAACCTAGAGAAAGGCTGAAGGTTTATTACTTTCACTGACTTCAGAATAATCACAAACACCTCTGCCCCGAGGAGATGTATCAATGAAGCCTCCAAGTTCTGGAACTATCAGCATGTCGAGCCTTGTTCACCCCCATTATTGGATCCGGATGAATCGAGGCATTTTCTTACCTTTCTTGCCAGCGATTGCAACATTTCATCAGAGAACATTTTAAAGTCTGTGTATTTGCCCAAGGAACGTCTATAGATCTGATTATTGAGGACCGTGTAATGAACTATGGCTCCACGATTTTCTGCAAATCTGCTGGGCACTTCCTCCAGCATCCTGTCCAGGTCTATCGATGGGAAGGGGGCAAAGTCTTTTGAGATCTGAGCTTCATTGCTTGGACATGAATAAGTCTGCAGCCAAGCTTCAGGGTCTTCCTCCAGACAGTCACAGTACTCGTGATAAACTGGTCCTAAAAAAGAAATAGAAGAAAACACTAAATGGGGCTGTCTGATAGGTGCAGGTCCCCGAGGTGACAACAACACCTGTCTACAGAACAGGGGTCTTCAGTTCCAGCCGGCATCTGAACACTAGGGAGCAGACAGGTGGCAGCGCAAGCACCAACCCTCTCCAGTCATTGATATAAGAGCTTTGAAAACACCTGAGCAAATATTCAGCTGAACTCTCATAGCAATAAATGGGGAGAGCTGGCGCATGCGCTGCCACCTGTCCGCTCCCTGGTGGTAGGATGCCTGCTGGAATGTGGGATCAGAGAAAACAAGTTTTGGAGATATTTGTTGGACCCAGAGGTGGGACACCCATCATTTAAACATTTATGGTACATCCTAGAGATATGAGATAAACATGAGACAACCCCTTCATAGGGAGGAGACCTCCAACCTTAGACATTTATGGAACACCAACTAGATAGATGTGGAACCCATAGGGGGATTTTCTTCTGTTTCCTGAACAGGGGTCCCCAAACACCATACTGCGTTCAGGTGAAGAATGAATGGAAAAGTAGTCACAAACAGGTCGCTATAGCACGCTGTTACACTAGTGGGTTTGGATCCACTGCGTAACAGACCGGGCTTACCCTGAGGGAGCGTGACTAAGGATCTACTGGGTCTTCACCAATGCCTCTGATGGTGAGGATGGCCTGGGCTGCTGGGAGACACCAGGTACTACTCCAGGGTAGTCCCTGGTACTACAGCAGCTCACCCAAGGGTCAGGGATGCAGGTACGGGTGGGCAGGCAGGATGGAGTAGATACTAGAGACAGGCAGGACGAGGCAGGTACTGGAGACAGGCAGGGAGAAGCAGGTACTGGAGACAGGCAGGGTGAAGCAGGTACTGGAGACAGGCAGGATGAAGCGGGTACTGGAGACAGGCAGGATGAAGCGGGTACTGGAGACAGGCAGGATGAAGCGGGTACTGGAGACAGGCAGGATGAAGCGGGTACTGGAGACAGGCAGGATGAAGCAGGTACTGGAGACAGGCAGGATGAAGCAGCTACTGGAGACAGGCAGGATGAAGCAGCTACTGGAGACAGGCAGGGTGAAGCCGGTACTGGAGACAGGCAGGGTGAAGCAGGTACTGGAGACAGGCAGGATGAAGCAGGTACTGGAGACAGGCAGGGTGAAGCAGATACTGGAGACAGGCAGGATGAAGCAGGTACTGGAGACAGGCAGGATGAAGCAGGTACTGGAGACAGGCAGGGTGAAGCAGCTACTGGAGACAGGCAGGGTGAAGCAGCTACTGGAGACAGGCAGGATGAAGCAGCTACTGGAGACAGGCAGGATGAAGCAGCTACTGGAGACAGGCAGGATGAAGCAGGTACTGGAGACAGGCAGGGTGAAGCAGGTACTGGAGACAGGCAGGGTGAAGCAGGTACTGGAGACAGGCAGGACACAATAGGAACTGGAGACAGGCAGGATGAAGCAGGTACTGGAGACAGGCAGGGTGAAGCCGGTACTGGAGACAGGCAGGGTGAAGCAGGTACTGGAGACAGGCAGGGTGAAGCAGGTACTGGAGACAGGCAGGGTGAAGCAGGTACTGGAGACAGGCAGGGTGAAGCAAGTACTGGAGACAGGCAGGGTGAAGCAGGTACTGGAGACAGGCAGGGTAAAGCAGGTACTGGAGACAGGCAGGGTAAAGCAGGTACTGGAGACAGGCAGGGTAAAGCAGGTACTGGAGACAGGCAGGGTGAAGCAGGTACTGGAGACAGGCAGGGTGAAGCAGGTACTGGAGACAGGCAGGGTGAAGCAGGTACTGGAGACAGGCAGGGTGAAGCAGGTACTGGAGACAGGCAGGGTGAAGCAGGTACTGGAGACAGGCAGGACACAATAGGAACTGGAGACAGGCAGGATGAAGCAGGTACTGGAGACAGGCAGGGTGAAGCCGGTACTGGAGACAGGCAGGGTGAAGCAGGTACTGGAGACAGGCAGGATAAAGCAGGTACGGGAGACAGGCAGGGTGAAGCAGGTACTGGAGACAGGCAGGGTGAAGCAGGTACTGGAGACAGGCAGGGTGAAGCAGGTACTGGAGACAGGCAGGGTGAAGCAGGTACTGGAGACAGGCAGGGTGAAGCAGGTACTGGAGACAGGCAGGATACAGCAGGTACGGGAGACAGGCAGGACACAATAGGAACTGGAGACAGGCAGGGTGAAGCAGGTACTGGAGACAGGCAGGATGAAGCAGGTACTGGAGACAGGCAGGGTGAAGCAGGTACTGGAGACAGGCAGGATAAAGCAGGTACGGGAGACAGGCAGGGTGAAGCAGGTACTGGAGACAGGCAGGGTGAAGCAGGTACTGGAGACAGGCAGGGTGAAGCCGGTACTGGAGACAGGCAGGGTGAAGCCGGTACTGGAGACAGGCAGGGTGAAGCAGGTACTGGAGACAGGCAGGGTGAAGCAGGTACTGGAGACAGGCAGGACACAATAGGAACTGGAGACAGGCAGGATGAAGCAGGTACTGGAGACAGGCAGGGTGAAGCAGGTACTGGAGACAGGCAGGGTGAAGCAGGTACTGGAGACAGGCAGGACACAATAGGAACTGGAGACAGGCAGGATGAAGCAGGTACTGGAGACAGGCAGGGTGAAGCAGGTACTGGAGACAGGCAGGGTGAAGCAGGTACTGGAGACAGGCAGGGTGAAGCAGGTACTGGAGACAGGCAGGGTGAAGCAGGTACTGGAGACAGGCAGGACACAATAGGAACTGGAGACAGGCAGGATGAAGCAGGTACTGGAGACAGGCAGGGTGAAGCCGGTACTGGAGACAGGCAGGGTGAAGCAGGTACTGGAGACAGGCAGGGTGAAGCAGGTACTGGAGACAGGCAGGGTGAAGCAGGTACTGGAGACAGGCAGGGTGGAAGCAGGTACTGGAGACAGGCAGGGTAAAGCAGGTACTGGAGACAGGCAGGGTAAAGCAGGTACTGGAGACAGGCAGGGTGAAGCAGGTACTGGAGACAGGCAGGGTGAAGCAGGTACTGGAGACAGGCAGGGTGAAGCAGGTACTGGAGACAGGCAGGGAGAAGCAGGTACTGGAGACAGGCAGGGTGAAGCAGGTACTGGAGACAGGCAGGGTGAAGCAGGTACTGGAGACAGGCAGGATAAAGCAGGTACGGGAGACAGGCAGGACACAATAGGAACTGGAGACAGGCAGGGTGAAGCAGGTACTGGAGACAGGCAGGATGAAGCAGGTACTGGAGACAGGCAGGGTGAAGCAAGTACTGGAGACAGGCAGGATAAAGCAGGTACGGGAGACAGGCAGGACACAATAGGAACTGGAGACAGGCAGGATGAAGCAGGTACTGGAGACAGGCAGGATAAAGCAGGTACAGGAGACAGGCAGGATAAAGCAGGTACGGGAGACAGGCAGGACACAATAGGAACTGGAGACAGGCAGGACAGGATCAGATTCAAGTACAAAGTCAGTATAGACAGCTAGTAGACTGGAGTACTAGTAGGTTCCTACTGTACTTGTTCCTAATTGCTCAGGCACCTCTATACAGAGGAAGGAGCCTTAAATACCTAGTAACTCCCAGCAATTGGCTGAGAACACTTTTAGAATGCATGTGTTGCCCCTTTAAGAGTTGGGGAGCTGACCCACATGCTCTAACAGCGCAGTAAGGAGACCTGCACAGGCTCTGGAGCTTGGAGACCGGGGAAGAGTAGGCGAGACAGTAGACTGGTAATGGTGGTGGGTACGTTGGCGTCCCTGCTGAAAGGAGGAGACAAGACAGTGCAGGGACGCCGGCATTACACACATCTTGTGTATATGCTTTAATGTGAAATATGGGAACACTCCCATGGGTCTCTGGTCAAGGGGAAGGTGCTCAGATTCAACTGAATGTGTCGTTTGCAGGGACCAAGAGATCCAGAGCCCATGGTGCCGTTTCTCCTGGTTCACGGTGCCATCAAACCAGATGTGACATAGAAAAGTAATAAGCCTAAATGGTTCCTTTACAGCCTCCACTTACTAGACGTGTCTCTAGAGAATAATTGAATCATGTAAAGTGTCCCCGGCAGCAATGAGCTGATATCTGTACATGTGACAGCAAATGTTCAGTTTTCCCTGCAGCGCCTCCGCAGGAAGGATTAAGCATTACACAATCCCCATTCAAAGCATTCAGTTCATTCATGTAAATTCGGTGGGTTCCCCCCACATTCCTCTAATGTGTACGCGATCCTTTACAGATCAGGATTTTCTGGTGTGTGTGTGGAAACCATATTTCAGGGTTTACGAGGCGACATGATGATAAACCGGAGATTAGATCAAATGTATCCTGTGCTGTATCTAGGACAAGCCACGACAGAGCCGCCGTCATGTCTGCATCCATTAGGCTGCAGGAAACCTTAATGTATCACCACACCTTCTAATGATAGGAAGTTTCCAGAGATGAGTGAAATCATTAGGGGAGAAGTTTCCCATTATCTGCTAATCCAATCCTTCACATTCACTGTCTTCATTCAAGGTGGTTCTGAGCCGGTAATGTCATGCTCGTTATAAGGGAAAAATGTGCTTACCGGGTGGTGTAAAGGAGTTACGTATAAGGGTGCGTTCACACCACGATTTTTAGGGAGCCGATGCTGTCCGATATAAATCGGACAGCATCGGCTCCCTTCTGATGCCTGGAATCGGGTGCCAAATAGGCATCCGATTCCGGCATAAAATCGGCGCCGGAGGCTGCAAAAAAAGAAAAAAAAAAAAAGTTTATTCTCACCTCTCCCCGAGCCCCCGCCGTCTTCCGCCATCTTCCTCTAGGCTCCCGGTGGCTCCCGCAGGCTGCCGCAGGCTCCGGTGTCAGCAGAGGTGTACCTCTGCTGTACACAGGACCTGCGGTGATGTCACAGTCACGTGACCGCGGGTTCACCATTCACCATGGTGAACCCGCGGTCACATGACTGTGACATCACCGCAGGTCCTGAACAGCAGAGGTACACCTCTGCTGACACCGGAGCCTGCGGCAGCCTGCGGGAGCCACCGGGAGCCTAGAGGAAGATGGCGGAAGACGGCGGGGGCTCGGGGAGAGGTGAGAATAAACTTTTTTTTTTTTTCTTTTTAACCCTTGTGCTCCCAGGAGCAGTTTTACTGTACTGAGCGTGCTCAGTACAGTAAAATGGGGTCCGAGGAAACATCACATATTTCCTCGGACCTTTCTCCATAGGGCCCCATGTTAGGGATCGGGTCAGATCGGATGTGCACTAAATGCCATCCGATTTGGTCCGATCCGACTCTGTCAGATTTTGTAATCGGATGAAAAAATCGTTGCAGGCAACGATTTTTTTCTCCTGAAAAAAATCGGCCAAAATCTGACAGATTCGGATCGGACCAAATCGGATGGCATTTAGTGCACATCCGATTCGGTCCGATCCCCATAGGGATCCATAGGATCCGAAAATCGGTCCGATGCTGTCCGATTTTTTTCGGACAGCATCGGAAATACAAAAATCGTGGTGTGAAAGCACCCTAAGTCAGGGCTGTATAGACTGGTGGGTAAAGTCATAGGAACATTTCCCAAATATGTTTCTTTAAGGCAAGGGTAGGGAACCCCAGGCCTCAAGGGAGCCCAACAAGTTTTGTTTTCAGGATTTCCTTAGCATTGCATGGGTATTGGAATCTTTAGCAGTGCAGGGATTATATTATCACCTGTGCAATACTAAGGAAATCCTGAAAACCTGCACTGTTGGCGGCTCTCGAGGCCTGGAGATCCCCACCCCTGGTTTAAGGCCTCGACTTGATAATGACATGACATCAGACGAATGAAGGACAACCCCAATTAAAAAAATAAAGTTTGGACGCTGTGTAAAATGTAAAGAAAACAAGAATGCAATGAGATTGAAATCCCATAGTCATAGATCAGAAGATAAACTTTGCACATTGGAAAAAACCCAACTCATTTAGTAATTGATGGCAGCAACATGTGTAGAAAAACAAAAAGGTTGGGACACTTAGCAAGGGGCTGGAAAAGTAAGTGGCACAAAAGAAAACCAGCCGGAGGGTCAATGTTCAACGAAAGGCCCCGTTACACGCAACGATATTGCTAACGATATCATTGCAATGTCACCTGTTTTGTGACGTTGCAGTGAGCTCGTAGCGATGCTGCTGCGTTTGACATGTACCAACGACCAGTGATCAGCTCGCTGGTAAATGGCCAGGACCATTTTTTGATCGTTGTCTCCCGCAGGGCGGCCAGCATCGGCGTGTGTGACAGCGGGAGACAAACGATCAACGATCTCCCAGCGCCCCTCAGTACACACTGGTAACCAGGATAAACATCGGGTAACTAAGCGCAGAGCTGCTCTTAGTTACCTGATGTTTACCCTGGTTACCAGCGTTCTCGCTGATGAGTCTGCCTGTGTGACAGCTCACCAGCGATCAAATAGCGATTTCTCAGCGGTTGGGTGGCTGGGACATCGTATTGTGTAACGGGGCCTTAAGTCATATGACTGTATAAAAAGAGCATGATAGAGGGGCTGAGTCTCTCAGAGGCAAAGATGGTCAGAGGTCACCAATCTGAGAACAACTGCTTCTTACAATGGTGGAACAATTTCAGAAAAATATTCCCCTTAAGGCTTTGAATATTCCACCATCTACTGTACATAATATCGTCAAAAGGTTCAGAGATTCTGGAGAAATCTATCTGGAAAGGGACAAAGTTGACGGTCAACACGGAATGTTCGTGCCTGGATGCTTCAATGGTGCAAATCACTGTATGGGCTCAGGAATACCTCCAGAAATCATTGTGTGTGAACACAGTTCGCATACAGTCCACAAGTGCTCGTTTTAGCTTGATCAAGGAGAGAAGGAGCAATATCAACACTATCCAGAACATGGTACCGGGGTTGCATTAATGCCTATGGCACAGGGAGCTTACAGGTCATGAAAGGGGCCGTCAATGCTGAGCATTATGTAGACGTTTTAGAACTACATATCCTCCATCCAGGCAATGTCTTTTTCAGGGAAGGCCCTGTATATTTCAGATAGACAATACTAAACCACATACTGCATCCATCACAGAAAAAGAGTTTGGGTGATGGATCGGCCGCCTGCAGTCCAGACCTTTCACCAATGGAAAACATTTGGTTCTTTATGAAATGAAAAATCCAGCAAAGACCCCGGACTGTGAGAATCCAACATCAGACAAGACTGGGGCAATGCTCATCTCCCAAAACTCCAGCAATTGTCTCCTATTTACGAGAGTCTGCTAACAATAGGGAAATGAGAAGGGGGGATGCTGGTCAAGGGGAGACCTGGTCCTGGCCCAACTGTCATTGCCATCAATTCCTTAATGAGTTAATTTTATTCACTTGAAATTGAAAAAGGTCTAATATTTACCATCCAATCTGACATATTATTACATCTCCTTTCTCTTGAGTTTATCTAAGATTATGCTTATGGGTACATAATTCAGCTCTATATGAGAATATCCTTAATTTGGGGCAATCTTTTTACTTGTTTCTGTAGTCTCCAGGCCCCGCACCACTTTCCATTACCTTTCAGTACATATGGAGACTGAGCGACGTGCTTGTCCTCATGGCGCACCTCAATGACCAGCCCTTCATTGACACTTCCATACATGCGATATCTCATCAGGAAGGAGCCGTCGTTCCTGTCCAGGGGGTCTGGTACATGAATGCGGACATATTCTTTTGGTGAAAGAGCTTTAATAACAACCTTAAAGGGTTTATTCCCTAGAAAAAAAATAGAACATGATTAAGAAGAAGCTGCCATTAATGGTCAGAGTTGTAGATGGTTAGTGTGACTGGTGGCCATAGGAGCCTCACCACAGACTATGGGGAAACTGAGCAGATTGGCACACGATGGGCTCCTACTTTTTAGGAAATAAAACCTTAGAAAGTGTAATTAGTTCACTACTAGTTGGTCTGAAATTGTCTGACCATTCCCATAACGCCACATTGTACTGGCAGTGCCAGCCGGTAGGTAAGTTATGGTGGCACTCCGGGGAAGGTGGTGATCACTAGTAAGGGGGATGTCCCAATGATAACGTAGGAAACACCACACAGATCCTTAGCTATAAGGGAGAGAATGTCATTTATTGATGTGTCGTGGTCAGGTGTGTCACAGCCAACGTCCCAATCCGTCCGGGCCTCGATCATGTCTGCCATACCTTACTGTTTACTATGGTCTGGGTTTTGCTTTGAGATTTTACTCCTCAATGCTATAAATGCCCATCTCCCCTCTTGTGGTGTGATACCGCCTTGTCTTAGCTTCTATGGGGATACCATACATACATCCAATATGTCACTTTGTGCATTTATTTGCACCATTCCTGGTATACAGTAGGGTCATAGAAATGACATGACTATTGTTCTCACCAATGTATTCTCATGTACACATACTGATGATTGTTCTATTACTACTTTGATCCAAGCCCGTGATCAAGATCTGGGAGAAGCGAAACGTTGGCCATGTTGTAACCCTGAATGTGACATGCTCACAGGTCAATAGATGTCATTTTCCTCACGTCAACTAATGTGCGCCATGGTCCGTCCTATATAATACTGTCCTGCTGTGTCCTCATAACAATGACAACAGCTGCAGTGACCCCTCACCGGTATACTCACAGCTCGGCATTTCTATACAGGGACTTTTTTATTACACATACAGTTCTCATTGTGTTCAAAACAAAAATTGTGAGAAAATTGTAACAATAAAAATGTGCACACTTATTTGTGTTTTTTCTATTGCATCACCATTATTACCATGGCGTGTGGAGGTACGGATACAACACCGTCACCTATAACACTGTCAACCATGGTGTTTCTCACATCAGCAACAAGCAGAGCCCCAAAATAACAGGGACACCCA
This sequence comes from Allobates femoralis, assembly GCA_033576535.1. Classification (NCBI taxonomy): domain Eukaryota; kingdom Metazoa; phylum Chordata; class Amphibia; order Anura; family Aromobatidae; genus Allobates; species Allobates femoralis. The sequence continues at coordinate 693,696,377 of JARQOC010000002.1, read as the reverse complement.
GAACCCCCAAAACAACAGCGACACCCAGAACCCCCAAAACAACAGCGACAACCAGAGCCCCCAAAATAACAGCGACAACCAGATCCCCCAAAATAACAGCGACACCCAGAACCCCCAAAACAACAGCGACAACCAGAGCCCCCAAAATAACAGCGACAACCAGAACCCCCAAAATAACAGCGACAACCAGATCCCCCAAAATAACAGCGACAACCAGAACCCCCAAAATAACAGCGACAACCAGATCCCCCAAAATAACAGCGACAACCAGAACCCCCAAAATAACAGCGACAACCAGATCCCCCAAAATAACAGCGACAACCAGAGCCCCCAAAATAACAACGACAACCAGAGCCCCCAAAATAACAACGACAACCAGAATCCCCAAAATAACAGCAACAACCAGATCCCCCAAAATAACAGCGACAACCAGATCCCCCAAAATAACAGCGACAACCAGATCCCCCAAAATAACAGCGACAACCAGATCCCCCAAAATAACAGCGACAACCAGATCCCCCAAAATAACAGCGACAACCAGATCCCCCAAAATAACAACGACAACCAGAATCCCCAAAATAACAGCGACAACCAGATCCCCCAAAATAACAGCGACAACCAGAGCCCCCAAAATAACAGCGACAACCAGATCCCCCAAAATAACAGCGACAACCAGAGCCCCCAAAATAACAGCGACAACCAGATCCCCCAAATAACAGCGACAACCAGAGCCCCCAAAATAACAGCGACAACCAGAGCCCCCAAAATAACAGCGACAACCAGATCCCCCAAAATAACAGCGACAATCAGAGCCCCCAAAATAACAGCGACAACCAGATCCCCCAAAATAACAGCGACAACCAGAATCCCCAAAATAACAGCGACAACCAGATCCCCCAAAATAACAGCGACAACCAGAATCCCCAAAATAACAGCGACAACCAGATCCCCCAAAATAACAGCGACAACCAGATCCCCCAAAATAACAGCGACAACCAGAGCCCCCAAAATAACAGCGACAACCAGATCCCCCAAATAACAGCGACAACCAGAGCCCCCAAAATAACAGCGACAACCAGAGCCCCCAAAATAACAGCGACAACCAGATCCCCAAAATAACAGCGACAATCAGAGCCCCCAAAATAACAGCGACAACCAGATCCCCCAAAATAACAGCGACAACCAGATCCCCAAATAACAGCGACAACCAGAGCCCCCAAAATAACAGCGACAACCAGATCCCCCAAAATAACAGCGACAACCAGAGCCCCCAAAATAACAGCGACAACCAGATCCCCCAAAATAACAGCGACAATCAGAGCCCCCAAAATAACAGCGACAACCAGATCCCCCAAAATAACAGCGACAACCAGAATCCCCAAAATAACAGCGACAACCAGATCCCCCAAAATAACAGCGACAACCAGAATCCCCAAAATAACAGCGACAACCAGATCCCCCAAAATAACAGCGACAACCAGATCCCCCAAAATAACAGCGACAACCAGAATCCCCAAAATAACAGCGACAACCAGAATCCCACAATAACAGCGACAACCAGAGCCCCCAAAATAACAGCGACAACCAGATCCCCCAAAATAACAGCGACAACCAGATCCCCCAAAATAACAGCGACAACCAGAATCCCCAAAATAACAGCGACAACCAGAATCCCACAATAACAGCGACAACCAGAGCCCCCAAAATAACAGCGACAACCAGATCCCCCAAAATAACAGCGACAACCAGAATCCCCAAAATAACAGCGACAACCAGATCCCCCAAAATAACAGCGACAACCAGATCCCCCAAAATAACAGCGACAACCAGAGCCCCCAAAATAACAGCGACAACCAGATCCCCCAAATAACAGCGACAACCAGAGCCCCCAAAATAACAGCGACAACCAGAGCCCCCAAAATAACAGCGACAACCAGATCCCCCAAAATAACAGCGACAATCAGAGCCCCCAAAATAACAGCGACAACCAGATCCCCCAAAATAACAGCGACAACCAGATCCCCCAAATAACAGCGACAACCAGAGCCCCCAAAATAACAGCGACAACCAGATCCCCCAAAATAACAGCGACAACCAGAGCCCCCAAAATAACAGCGACAACCAGATCCCCCAAAATAACAGCGACAATCAGAGCCCCCAAAATAACAGCGACAACCAGATCCCCCAAAATAACAGCGACAACCAGAATCCCCAAAATAACAGCGACAACCAGATCCCCCAAAATAACAGCGACAACCAGAATCCCCAAAATAACAGCGACAACCAGATCCCCCAAAATAACAGCGACAACCAGATCCCCCAAAATAACAGCGACAACCAGAATCCCCAAAATAACAGCGACAACCAGAATCCCACAATAACAGCGACAACCAGAGCCCCCAAAATAAGGCTAGGTTCACAATGCTTTTTTGCTGTCATTATAACGGATCTGTTGTACAGCAGCACAAACACAATGTAATGTAATGTGATAACACATCCATAGACTGCATTCAACAAGCGCATACTAATGGCCACTTTACACGCAGCTACAGGTAACAGGTTGTCACCAGGTAACTTACTGGCTGCAGTGAAATCATGGAGACATGGTTCTATCTTGTTGCTGTGTACAAATGGAATAATCTCTCCATGATTTCACTGCAGCCAGTAAGTTACCTGTGGAAAACCTGTTACCTGTAGCTGCGTGTAAAGGGGCCATTACACATGCAAAAACAGGCGTGTTTGATAGTATGCATTTTTTCAACACACATGAAAACGCGGTCTACAGCGTGTAGGTGTGAACACAGCGCTAACCACTGCCCTCCATAACTATGACACCCAGTGTCCTCCGGAACTGTGACACGCAGTGTCCTCCGGAACTGTGACACCCAGTGTCCTCCGGAACTGTGACACTCAGTGTCCTCTGGAACTGTGACACCCAGTGTCCTCCGGAACTGTGACACCCAGTGTCCTCCAGAACTGTGACACTCAGTGTCCTCCGGAACTGTGACACCCAGTGTCCTCCGGAACTGTGACACCCAGTGTCCTCCAGAACTGTGATGGGGTCCTGGATTTAGTATCAACCATATTGCTCCCATAACAATGTCTGGGCTCATGGTTCGCGCTCTCTTGTTGCTGTTTTATTGCTGACAGAAAGTGACACATGAACATTGCAATAAAGGGCAGAAATAACAAACATCCATCCAATAAAGCTGCAGCCGGTATGATCGGTATGTAACGACACTGCGGTCACAGCACGGCACACCCAGCACCGATCACATACTGTGCCATCTCAACCTGACCCACCAGCTGCCCGTCAGGACTCTGGCAGTATTTCTCGGCTTTATAGACAAGGCTCGTCTGACATTTACACACATTTTTTGCACTGGCTTTTTTAGTAAATAATCATCTATCTCCCCTTTGCTCACATAAAGACACAGGGCATGTACAACCCCAGCCTGATAACTGTACTATCATTTAGGGCAGGAAATCGTATAAATTATAGTAGAAATATACTCCAGGCTTACAACATTGATGACTGACCTGGAGGACCCCTGACACCCAGCCAATCAGTGTCCACTCTCTGGTATGGCTGCTCATCTCCCAGTGAAGTGAATGGGAGCTGAGCTGCAGTACCTAAGAACGGCCACTATACAGTGAGAGGCGCTGTGCTGCTCCAGATATTTACACATATGATTGGGGGCACCAGAGGTCGGACCCCACCAATCTAATATTGGTGAACTAATTTCAGAATAGATCATTCACATATATATGTCCTGGACAGCAGGGCGATGCTTCCTAATAAGTGAGGCACATCATGCTTCAGTCTTACAAGATGGCACAGGGTGAGGATAAGCCCCATAATGTTTTCATACAATTTACTACCTTTTTCCATTAAAAAGAAAGAAAAATAATTGTCAGAAGTTAATGTACAGTGAAGGAAATAAGTATTTGATCCCTTGCTGATTTTGTAAGTTTGCCCACTGATGAAGGCTGGCATCACACTGCGGTCAGGTCCGATTCGGGGCTGTCCGGTGTAAATCGGACACCCCCAGACCCGATTTTCACCCCATGCAGCCCTATGGGGCTGAATGGAGCCGGATGGCAACTCTCCACGATCCGGTTTCCATGTGTCCGGGAGAATCCGGGAGGAATTGGAATTTTCTCCCGGACACAAAATCGGAGCATGGAGCATTTTTGTGATCGGGGAGAAAAATCTCCCCAAATCGGATCCTCCCGGATCCGGGGCAATCCGGCGCTCCCTAACATGGGAGTCTATAGGGCCGGATTGCCCTGATTCAGGAGGATCCAGGAACCGGGACACCTGCGGCTGAAGTTCACTGTGAGCTATGCTGAACTTCAGCACCAGGGAGCTGTCCCCTGTGAAGCGGTTCAGCACCACTTTGCAGGGGACAGCTGAGGTCTGCAGCATCCGGCTGCACATCGGACCAGAGGGCATATTTACCCTCCGGTTCTGTGTACAGATCCGGTACGGGGCTGTCAGGTTCACCTCTCACAGCCCTGGATCGGACCTGACCGCAGTGTGAAGCCAGACAAAGACATGAACAGTCTATCATTTTAAGGGTAGGTTAATTTTAACAGTGAGGGATAGAATAATAAAAATAAAATCCAGAAAATCACATTGTGTAAATTATATCAATGTATTTGCATTTTGCAGAGAGAAATAAGTATTTGATCCCCTACCAACCTACCACTGGCACCTACAGACCAGTTAGACACTTCTAATCAACCCGTTACCTGCAATAAAGACAGCTGTCTTAAATTGTCACCTGTATAAAGACTCCTGTTCACACTCCATTAATCAGTCAGACACTAACCTCTACAACATGGGCAAGACCAAAGAGGATGTCAGGGAAAAGATCCTAGACCTGCACAAGGCTGGAATGGGCTACAAAACCATAAGTAAGACAAAGCTGTGTGAGAAGGCGACAACTGTTGGTGCAATAGTAAGAAAATGGAAGAAATACAAAATGAGTGTCAATCGACATCAAACTGGGGCTGCATACAAAATCTCACCTCGTGGGGTATCCAGGATCATGAGGAAGGTGAGAGATCAGCCTAAAACTACACAGGGGGAACTTATTAATGATCTCAAGGCAGCTGGGACCACTGTCACCAAGAAAACCATTGGTAACACATTATGCCGTAATGGATTAAAATCCTGCAGAGCCCACAAAGTCCTACTGCTCAAGAAGGCACATGGTCAGGCCGTCTGAAGTTTGCTAATGAACACCTTGGTGATTCTGAGAGTGATTGGGAGAAGGTGCTGTGCTCAGATGAGACACAAATTGAGCTCTTTGGCATTAACTCAATGCACCATGTTTGGAAGATGAAGAATGCTGCTTATGACTCAAAGAACACAATCCCCAGTCAAGCATGGAGGTGGAAACATTGTGTTTTGTGGGTGTTTCTCTGCTAAGTGCACAGGACTGCTTCACCGCATCAATGGGACAATGGATGAAGCCATGTAACGTATAATCCTGAGTGACAACCTCCTTCCCTCCACCAGGACATTAAAATGGGTCATAGCTTGGTCTTCCCGCATGACAATGACCCAAAACATACAGCCAAGGCAACAAAGGAGTGGATCAAGTAGAAGCACATTAAGGTCATGGAGTGGCCTAGCCAGTCATCAGCCCTAAATCCCATAGAAAACGTATGGAGGGAACTGAAGATCCGAGTGACAGCCTCAAAATCTAATGATTGAGAGATGATCTGCAAAGAGGAATGGACCAAAATTCCTCCTGACATGTGCACAAACCTCATCATCAACTACAAGAAACGTCTGACTGCTGTGCTGCCAACAAGGGTCTGCAAAATGCAAATAAGTTTCTATAATGTAGACAATGAGATTTCTCTGTGGACACAGGTCATGCTCATGTGTACTGCAGAGCGCTGCGGTATATGTGGGCGCCATACACAGGTAACGGTGGAGGGTTACTCGCAGCCTGAGCGGTGATGTCAGGGGCGGGGCTGTCTGAGCGGTGATGTCAGGGGGCGGGGCTGTCTGAGCGGTGATGTCAGGGGCGGGGCTGTCTGAGCGGTGATGTCAGGGGGCGGGGCTGTCTGAGCGGTGATGTCAGGGGGCGGGGCTGTCTGAGCGGTGATGTCAGGGGGCGGGGCTGTCTGAGCGGTGATGTCAGGGGGCGGGGCTGTCGGAGCGGTGATGTCAGGGGGCGGGGCTGTCGGAGCGGTGCTGTCAGGGGGCGGGGCTGTATGTGAAGTAACGTCAGAGGGCGTGGCTGTCTGGGATCAGTGGGTATTACGGTAGCTGTGGTCACGTGGTTACCTGGGGAGGATGTCAGGTTCCGGCCGGCGCCGCTCACAGCCTGGATGTAGAAGTGCCGGACTGGCAGTGTGAGCTCCGCCCGCAGTCCCGGCCCCCACACCAGGCTCCTCTCCGAGCTCACCGCCTCCTCACCCCCGGCCACACGGAGCCCGCCCGCACACAGCAGCAGGAGCAGCGCCGCCATCCTCCTCCTATGCCCGGGCCGCACTGTCCGCAATCACCGGAGCCTGCAACACATTCAAAGTTTACAGTGTGGACAGCATCTGTCTGCTGCTGATTGGTGGATGGATAGCCAATCCGGGGACAGCTGTGTGATGGGCGGGGCTGACTACACAGTTTGATGCGATGCTCTGCAGCGCTGGCTGTATGAGGGGCTGACTGTATATGGGGTGATGCTCTGCAGGGCTGGCTGTATGAGGGCCTGACTATATGGGGCGATGCTCTGCAGGGCTGGCTGTATGAGGGGCTGACTATATGGGGCGATGCTCTGCAGCGCTGGCTGTATGAGGGGCTGACTGTATATGGGGCGATGCTCTGCAGCGCTGGCTGTATGAGGGGCTGACTGTATATGGGGCGATGCTCTGCAGCGCTGGATGTATGAGGGGCTGACTGTATATGAGGCGATGCTCTGCAGCGCTGGCTGTATGAGGGGCTGACTATATGGGGCGATGCTCTGCAGCGCTGGCTGTATGAGGGGCTGACTGTATATGGGGCGATGCTCTGCAGCGCTGGCTGTATGAGGGGCTGACTGTATATGGGGCGATGCTCTGCAGCGCTGGCTGTATGAGGGGCTGACTGTATATGGGGCGATGCTCTGCAGCGCTGGCTGTATGAGGGGCTGACTGTATATGGGGCGATGCTCTGCAGCGCTGGCTGTATATGGGGCAATGCTCTGCAGGGCTGGCTGTATATGGGGCGATGCTCTGCAGGGCTGGCTGTATATGGGGCGATGCTCTGCAGGGCTGGCTGTATACGAGGCTGACTACATGGGATGATGCTCTGCAGGGCTGGCTGTATACGGGGCTGACTACATGGGATGATGCTCTGCAGGGCTGGCTGTATACGGGGCTGACTGTATATGGGGAGATGCTCTGCAGGGCTGGCTGTACGCGGGGCGATGCTCTGCGGGGCTGGCTGTACGCGGGGCGATGCTCTGCGGGGCTGGCTGTACGCGGGGCTGACTGTATATGGGAGATGCTCTGCAGGGCTGGCTGTACGCGGGCGATGCTCTGCAAGGCTGGCTGTATACGGGGCTGACTGTATATGGGAGATGCTCTGCAGGGCTGGCTGTACGCGGGGCTGGCTGTATATGGGGCTGACTGTATATGGGAGATGCTCTGCAGGGCTGGCTGTACGCGGGGCTGGCTGTATATGGGGCAATGCTCTGCAGGGCTGGTTGTATATGGGACAATGCTCTGCAGGGCTGGCTGTATATGGGGCAATGCTCTGCAGGGCTGGCTGTATATGGGGCGATGCTCTGCAGGGCTGGCTGTATATGGGGCGATGCTCTGCAGGGCTGGCTGTATACGAGGCTGACTACATGGGATGATGCTCTGCAGGGCTGGCTGTATACGGGGCTGACTACATGGGATGATGCTCTGCAGGCTGGCTGTATACGGGGCTGACTGTATATGGGAGATGCTCTGCAGGGCTGGCTGTACAGGGCGATGTTACTGTGAGTGGCTCTGGGGCTGGCTGTACGGGGTTGGTCCGATGCTCTGCGGGGCTGGCTGTACGCGGGGCGATGCTCTGCGGGCTGGCTGTACAAGGGGCTGACTGTATGCGGGGCGGCTGTCAGGGCGCTGTACGCAGGGCGATGCTCTGCGGGGCTGACTGTATATGGGGCGATGCTCTGCAGGGTTGGCTGTACAAGGGGCTGACTGCGGGGCGATGCTCTGCGGGGCTGGTTGTACGCAGGGCGATGCTCTGTGGGGCTGGCTACAAATGGGGAGATGCTCTGCAGAGCTGGCTGTACAAGGGGCTGACTGTATGCGGGGCTGGCTGTACGCAGGGCGATGCTCTGTGGGGCTGACTGTATATGGGGGATGCTCTGCAGGTTGCTGTACAAGGGCTGACTGTATGCGGGTGATGCTCTGCGGGGCTGGTTGTACGCAGGGCGATGCTCTGTGGGGCTGGCTGCACATGGGGCGATGCTCTGCGGGCTGGCTGTGCACAGGGCTGACTGTACATGGGATGATGCTCTGCAGGGCTGGCTGTACACAGGGCTGACTGTACATGGGACGATGCTCTGCAGGGCTGGCTGTGCAAGGGCTGACTGTACATGGGACGATGCTCTGCAGGGCTTGCTGTATACGGGGCTGACTGTATTGGGAGATGCTCTGCAGGGCTGACTGTATGCGGGGCTGACTGCGGGTGGTTGTTCGCAGGGATGCTCTGCAGGGCTGACTGTGCACGGGGCTGACTGACATGGGATGATGCTCTGCAGGGCTTGCTGTATACGGGGCTGACTGTATATGGGGAGATGCTCTGCAGGGCTGACTGTGCACCGGGGCTGACTGTACATGGGATGATGCTCTGCAGGCTTGCTGTATACGGGGCTGGCTGCTACATGGGGCGATGCTCTGCAGGGCTGACTGTGCACGGGGCTGACTGTACATGGGATGATGCTCTGCAGGCTGGCTGTGCACGGGCTGACTGTACATGGGACGATGCTCTGCAAGGCTGGCTGTATACGGGCTGACTCAGGCTGGCTGTATACGAGGCTGACTACATGGGATGATGCTCTGCAGGCTGGCTGTATAGGGGCTGACTACATGGATGATGCTCTGCAGGGCTGGCTGATACGGGCTGACTGTATATGGGGAGATCTCTGCAGGGCTGGCTGTACGCGGGCGATGCTCTGCGGGCTGGCTGTACGCGGGGCGATGCTCTGCGGGGCTGCTCGCGGGCTGCTGTATGGGAGATGCTCTGCGGGCTGGCTGTACGCGGGCGATGCTCTGCGGCTGGCTGTAACGGGGCGATGCTCTGCGGGCTGGCTGTACGCGGGCTGCTTGGGGCTGCTGTAAAGGGGCTCTGAGCGGCGTCGCGGGCTGGCTGTATATGGGCATGCTCTGCAGGTGTTGTTACAAGGGGCTGGCATATGGGGCATGCTCTGCGGGCTGGTGTAAGGGCGATGCTCTGGGGCTGGCTAATGGGGGATGCTCTGCAGGCTGGCTGTAACGAGGCTGACTAAGGTGATGCTGCAGGGCTGGCTGTAACGGGCACTACAGGGATGATGCTCTGCAGGGCTGCTGTATACGGGGCTGACTGTATATGGGGAGATGCTCTGCAGGCTGGCTGTACAGGGGCTGACTGTATCGGGCTGGCTGTACGTGGGCGATGCTCTGCGGTGCTGAGCGGGCGATCTCTGCGGGGCTGGCTGTACAAGGGGCTGACTGTATGCGGGCTGGCTGTACCAGGGCGATGCTCTGCGGGCTGACTGTATATGGGGCGATGCTCTGCAGGGTTGGCTGTACAAGGGGCTGACTGCGGGCGATGCTCTGCGGGGCTGGTTGTACGCAGGGCGATGCTCTGGGGGCTGGCTACAAATGGGAGATGCTCTGCAGAGCTGGCTGTACAAGGGGTGACTGTATGCGGGCTGGCTGTACGCAGGCGTGCTCTGTGGGCTGACTGTATATGGGGCGATGCTCTGCAGGTTTGGCTGTACAAGGGGCTGACTGTATGCGGGGTGATGCTCTGCGGGGCTGGTTGTACGCAGGGCGATGCTCTGTGGGCTGGCTGCACATGGGCGATGCTCTGCGGGGCTGGCTGTGCACAGGCTGACTGTACATGGGATGATGCTTGCAGGCTGGCTGTACACAGGGCTGACTGTACATGGGACGATGCTCTGCAGGGCTGGCTGTGCAGGGGCTGACTGTACATGGACGATGCTCTGCAGGCTTCTGTATACGGGCTGACTGTATATGGGGAGATGCTCTGCAGGGCTGACTGTATGCGGGCGACTGTATGCGGGGCTGGTTGTACGCAGGGCGATGCTCTGCAGGGCTGACTGTGCACGGGGCTGACTGTACATGGGATGATGCTCTGCAGGCTTGCTGTATACGGGGCTGACTGTATGTGGGGAGATGCTCTGCAGGGCTGACTGTGCACGGGGCTGACTGTACATGGGATGATGCTCTGCAGGCTTGCTGTATACGGGGCTGGCTGCACATGGGCGATGCTCTGCAGGGCTGACTGCACGGGCTGACTGTACATGGATGATGCTCTGCAGGGCTGGCTGTGCACGGGGCTGACTGTACATGGGACGATGCTCTGCAAGGCTGGCTGTATACGGGCTGACTGTATATGGGAGATGCTCTGCATGGCTGGCTGTACGCGGGCTGGCTGTATATGGGGCTGACTGTATATGGGAGATGCTCTGCAGGGCTGGCTGTACGCGGGGCTGGCTGTATATGGGGCAATGCTCTGCAGGGCTGGCTGTATATGGGACAATGCTCTGCAGGGCTGGCTGTATATGGGGCAATGCTCTGCAGGGCTGGCTGTATATGGGGCGATGCTCTGCAGGGCTGGCTGTATATGGGGCGATGCTCTGCAGGGCTGGCTGTATACGAGGCTGACTACATGGGATGATGCTCTGCAGGGCTGGCTGTATACGGGGCTGACTACATGGGATGATGCTCTGCAGGGCTGGCTGTATACGGGGCTGACTGTATATGGGGAGATGCTCTGCGGGGCTGGCTGTACGCGGGGCGATGCTCTGCGGGGCTGGCTGTACGCGGGGCGATGCTCTGCGGGGCTGGCTGTACGCGGGGCGATGCTCTGCGGGGCTGGCTGTACGCGGGGCTGACTGTATATGGGAGATGCTCTGCAGGGCTGGCTGTACGCGGGGCGATGCTCTGCAAGGCTGGCTGTATACGGGGCTGACTGTATATGGGAGATGCTCTGCAGGGCTGGCTGTACGCGGGGCTGGCTGTATATGGGGCTGACTGTATATGGGAGATGCTCTGCAGGGCTGGCTGTACGCGGGGCTGGCTGTATATGGGGCAATGCTCTGCAGGGCTGGTTGTATATGGGACAATGCTCTGCAGGGCTGGCTGTATATGGGGCAATGCTCTGCAGGGCTGGCTGTATATGGGGCGATGCTCTGCAGGGCTGGCTGTATATGGGGCGATGCTCTGCAGGGCTGGCTGTATACGAGGCTGACTACATGGGATGATGCTCTGCAGGGCTGGCTGTATACGGGGCTGACTACATGGGATGATGCTCTGCAGGGCTGGCTGTATACGGGGCTGACTGTATATGGGGAGATGCTCTGCAGGGCTGGCTGTACGCGGGGCGATGCTCTGCGGGGCTGGCTGTACGCGGGGCGATGCTCTGCGGGGCGATGCTCTGCGGGGCTGGCTGTACGCGGGGCGATGCTCTGCGGGGCTGGCTGTACGCGGGGCGATGCTCTGCGGGGCTGGCTGTACGCGGGGCGATGCTCTGCGGGGCTGGCTGTACGCGGGGCGATGCTCTGCGGGGCTGGCTGTACAAGGGGCTGACTGTACGCAGGGCGATGCTCTGCGGGGCTGACTGTATATGGGGCGATGCTCTGCAGGGTTGGCTGTACAAGGGGCTGACTATGCGGGGCGATGCTCTGCGGGGCTGGTTGTACGCAGGGCGATGCTCTGTGGGGCTGGCTACAAATGGGGAGATGCTCTGCAGGGCTGGCTGTACAAGGGGCTGACTGTATGTGGGGCTGGCTGTACGCAGGGCGATGCTCTGCGGGGCTGACTGTATATGGGGCGATGCTCTGCAGGGTTGGCTGTACAAAGGGCTGACTATGCGGGGTGATGCTCTGCGGGGCTGGTTGTACGCAGGGCGATGCTCTGTGGGGCTGGCTGTGCACGGGGCTGACTGTACATGGGATGATGCTCTGCAGGGCTGGCTGTGCACAGGGCTGACTGTACATGGGATGATGCTCTGCAGGGCTGGCTGTATACGGGGCTGACTGTATAAGGGGAGATGCTCTGTAGGGCTGGCTGTACAAGGGGCTGACTATGCGGGGCGATGCTCTGCAGGGCTGACTGTATGCGGGGCTGGCTGTATATGGGAGATGCTCTGCAGGGCTGGCTGTACGCGGGGCTGGCTGTATATGGGGCTGACTGTATATGGGAGATGCTCTGCAGGGCTGGCTGTACGCGGGCTGGCTGTATATGGGGCAATGCTCTGCAGGGCTGGCTGTATATGGGGCGATGCTCTGCAGGGCTGGCTGTATATGGGGCAATGCTCTGCAGGGCTGGCTGTATATGGGGCGATGCTCTGCAGGGCTGGCTGTATACGAGGCTGACTACATGGGATGATGCTCTGCAGGGCTGGCTGTATACGGGGCTGACGTATATGGGAGATGCTCTGCAGGGCTGGCTGTACGGGGCATGTCTGCGGTGCTGTAGCGGGGATGCTCTGCGGGGCTGGCTGTACGCGGGGCGATGCTCTGCGGGGCTGGCTGTACGCGGGGCGATGCTCTGCGGGGCTGGCTGTACGCGGGGCGATGCTCTGCGGGGCTGGCTGTAGCGGGGCTGATGCTGATGGGGTGATGCTGTACGGGTGGCTGTACGGGGCTGACTGCGGGGCAGGCTACGCGGGCGATGCTTGCGGGGCTGGCTGTTAGGGAGATGCTCTGCAGGGCTGGCTGTACGCGGGGCGGCGATTCTGCGGGGCTGACTGTATATGGGGATGCTCTGCAGGGCTGGCTGTACGCGGGGCTGGCTGATATGCGGGCGATGCTCTGCGGGCTGGCTGTACGCGGGCGATGCTCTGCGGGCTGGCTGTATATCGGGGCGATGCTCTGCAGGGGCTGGCTGTACGGGGGCGATGCTTGCTGGGGCTGGCTGTATACGGGCTGACGGTACATGGGAGATGCTCTGCAGGGCTGGCTGTATGCGGGCGATGCTTGACTGTTATATGGGGAGATGCTTTGCGGGGCTGGCTGTAACGCGGGCGATGCTCTGCGGGGCTGGCTGTACGGGGCTGATCTGTGATGCTCTGCAGGGGTGGCTGTATACGCTCGTTGGGCAGATGCTCTGCAGGTGGCTTGGCTGTACGCGGGGCGATGCTCTGCGGGGCTGGCTGTACGCGGGGCGATGCTCTGTGGGGCTGGCTGTACGCGGGGCGATGCTCTGCGGGGCTGGCTGTACAAGGGGCTGACTGTACGCAGGGCGATGCTCTGCGGGGCTGACTGTATATGGGGCGATGCTCTGCGGGTTGTGTACAAGGGCTGACTACTGCGGGGCGATGCTCTGCGGGGCTGGTTGTACGCAGGGCGATGCTCTGTGGGGCTGGCTACAAAGGGGAGATGCTCTGCAGGGCTGGCTGTAAAGGGGCTGACTGATGCGGGGCTGGCTGTACGCAGGGCGATGCTCTGCGGGGCTGACTGTATAGGGGCGATGCTCTGCAGGGTGGCTGTAGCTGACTAGCGGGGGGATGCTCTGCGGGGCTGTTGTACCAGGGGATGCTCTGGGGCTGGCTGTGCACGGGGCTGGCTGTATAAAGGGAATGCTCTGCAGGGCTGGTGAATGGGAC